>SNQJ01S0009577.1:53939-76716 GCA_010110895.2 Picea sitchensis | reverse complement strand
CATGACTAGGGTTGACATCAATGACAACAACCAATCTTCCAACAATATCCCTCTTTTTCATTGATGGAAACACTCATGCTCCCCCTATCATCATGATCCCAATTTCTCTCCCCCTTTGACATCAAAGGCAAAGGTTAGGTGTTGTATATGCATGTGCATTGTCCTTCATGTCCAAATACCTTTATCAACATTGCGGTCCAAAACCCATGACTAGGGTTGACATCAATGACAACAACCAATATTCCAACAATGTTGGCCAACTCTGTGTACATAGCCACATTTGAAAACCCTTACAATTGAGCAAAATGATGAAGGGATGAAGTAAGTGGAATGATTGAGGTAGTAGTAGAAGCATGTAGAGGTGCAAAATACCATGAGGGAACAAAAGGAGGTAAATTTCTCAATGGTTTAACAACCCATAGCTTCTTTCAAGGATTGTCCTTGTTACCTACCAGCTTTCTAGGTATCAAAATAGTGCTAAAAGTATTGATCCTAAAGCTGAACCATATTCAAAAGTTTACAGGAATTTGTATTGTTCAAAGACCATTAAAATTGCAACCATTCTCACCTCAGTTGTTGTTAGCCCATTTAAAATTAGTTTTCTCTACACAATGGGTTTCCTATGTTGATGATGGGGATTGGTCCTTGGGTTTCGTGGGATTATGGTCTAGGTTTTCAATGTAAAGGTCCATATCCTGATTGGCTTTGTTTATTTTGGATGAACTAAGACTTTTATCATACTAGCCTCTTATTCCTGCTATTACGTCTACATCAGTTTTATGTCATATAAAAAAATGCAATATAATTTTATACCACCAGATATTGAGCACCCTTCAATAGATACAAGTTCAAATGGAATTATGGAAGGTACATAGATGGGGACTATAATAGTTGGCTTGGGTTTATAGTACATAAATGGTTTTTTCTATGTCACATCTTCACAAAAATGGCATAATACACTAGGATCTTCAACCTAAGAAAATTCTTCTAGATGTTGAAGGGTATGTCACATTGACTGATTTTTGGCCTATCCAAGGAAGTTAATGAATCAATGTGATCCAATTATTTGTGTAGGACTATAGAGTACATGACACTTGAGATTATACTTTCTAAAAAACATAATAAAGATGATGATTGGTGGAGTGTAGGAATTCTTTTATATGAAATTATGATTGGTCAGTCTCCCTACACCAATAATAACAGACATAAGCTTCACGAGAAAGTTATCAAGGAGAAAAGTAAACTACCATCATATCTGACATTCAAATTTCATTCATTGCTCAAATTACTATTGCATAATGATCCTAGCAAGCACCTTTGGAGTGGAGTGAATGGTAGTAATGGAATTAAGCGACAAGGGTCAAGGGTTAAAGGGTTCAAGGTTCAAGGGTTCTCTATTGTGTAACTAGCTTACCTGATTAGTTGATATTGATATGAATGTAAATCAATTTTTCCTCTATTTCACTTCAACTCTCTCTTCCCAAGCTAACTTTTGATCAAATCACTCAACTGAAATTAGGTATTTAAGAAATAATTTTGAATCACTCCTCTATAATCATTTCTCTCAAAGAATCCAATATCTTTGTAGCAGAGATTCTTTGTTAGAGAGATTCAATGTCAAAATACAAAAGGATAGTGTTGGGAGAAAATCAAGTCCCTCAAATTTTCTCAATCAAGGTGAAGGAATATTGAACATGAATTTTTTACCTCATGAGGATGGGCCAGAGAATATGGTGCAAAAATTTGGATGCAGGATCCAACATATATACACTAGCATGGATTCATATTAACCATGGATCTATGAAGCACCTTACTTTTTTCATCACATTAAATTTGCGAGTTGGCATTCCCACAATTTTGGTTTTGTGGATCATGTTCGACACGAAGGATATGGGACATGGGACCCCTGGGGGGGCGTGTCCTATTACAGAGCCTATAAGCAATAGGAGATACTATGTGGAGAAATAGGAACCAAATTATGATGTGGACCTAGTATTTTTCTTCGGAGTCTTTCATGTTGATGTAGAAAATATCTATTTGAAATTACATACATTTCCATTTCAATAATCTATGGAAAAATTGGCTTGAAGAAAAATCTACTCCCATCTACTAGATACTTACCATGGATCCACAACAACTTGTGAAAGTTTTCTACAATAGGAGTTAACATTTAGATTGCATCATTTCATTTCCAATTAGGCCATGTAACCTCTTCCTCTGGAACTTACCAAGTTGCAAAGAAACCAAGACAAGCATTCCCACAATTTTTATTTTGTGAATCATGTTTGACACAAAATATATGGGACACGAGACCCCTGGGGTGTGTGTCCTGTTATAGAGCCTATAACCGATAGGAGATACTATGTGGAGAAATATGAACCAAATTATGACGTGTACCTAGTATTTTTCTTAGGAATATTTCATGTTGATGTAGCAAAGATCTATTTGAAAATACATATATTTTCATTTCAAAAATCTCTATGAAAATTGGCTTGAAGGACCTGCATATACATACTTCTTGGAGTTCTAGATATTAGAAATGTAAATTAATGGCTTCTAACTATTGTAGGAGTTATATACATCTAATTAGTAGTATAAAGAAGGATATTTTTAGGTTGCTATTTTGGAATCTCCATCTGAGGTTCTATTCTTATAGACTTTCCATGTTCATAGGAAACTTCTAAGTGGAGCAATGCCATGCTTCCAATGTTCCATGTAAAGGAATCCAAATATACTAGGGCATTCGAGGATCCAAAATAATTATGAATTATGAATTTTTATTTCATTGGGTTCATTGACATATTTATGCTTATTAAAATATAGGAAGGCTTAGAGCCTCTTAGTTCCTCAAAACTAGAAACTTATGAATTCCAAAATTAAATGGTGTCAAGTCTTCAAGACTACGTGCATAGTTTAGGAATATGAAAACCAAAAATAATTTGGTACAATATACAAAAAATATTATTAAATGATTGTAATGAAGCATCAAAGATAGTGTTGTTCAAGTTGTGAAACATCAGGACACAAAACTCCCTAACTAGGTTAAATCTAACTACTTAAAAAATTTCCTTAATCCTACTTCATGACTAGTCCCAACACTTAGCCAAATTTTGATAGAGAAATTCCCCTTGGCTCTACAAGTACCCAAGACTTCACTACCATGTGGAAGTCTGAGCCTTATTTTCCCTATTTATTGACTTCATGCTTCCTCTTGGTAGATTTTGATTGGTATTCATGGCATCACCTATAATGATATGACTCCTTCATGCTTCTGCCACATGTCTATCTAATATTTATTGTGTGTCCATATCAATAGCCTTCCCTATTTTTTCTACATACATGGAATATTTATTCAATCCATAAGAACTTAATATGGTGGGGACCTATGCCACATAGAATATTAACAAAGATAATGTATGGACTATGACATTATGATGTCCTAGACTTGAAATATATTGGATTTCAACTTTAGTGCCTTGTTGGATCAATTCAAAGAGTTATGCATCTTGAGAGACATAAGTCCTTGATTACATACATTTGTTGGAAACAAAGTATTATATCATGCGATTAAGTACAATATTGAGTTCATTGATGAAGCTATGGAACATAAGAAACAAAGGATGCAAAAACTATTCAATCTCCCACAACTAAAATACTTATAGAATCGATTAAAGTAGTCATTTAGATATGAAGGCAAGGGAACTTGATATTTTTTGGTGAAAGACTAAGACCCCTTGAATTAATAATAAAATACACCATCTTACCACATGACTCTTTCTAAATTTTCAACTTGTCCACCTAGTACCTATTGCTTGTATCACCACTTCCTTATGGTAAGATCTAATTGACCCACATGTCCTTCCACCTCTTATTGATTGTATCAACATGATGGCATACTGGAATTATAGGAGGTTCCACATGATATATATTAATTACCATCAAATTTTTAGTTGGCATTGACTATTAACATAAAATACCCATATATGTAGTTGCTCATTCCATTGAGCACTTGAAGGAAACCTTGCATTGTTTTTAACATAATTATTCAAAGTTTCTCAAACTCCAAAAACCTAAACTCTTATAGAATCAATCTCAATATTTTGCTGGGTATGTGAAATAAATTATATAACCCAACAACATTACTTTTGAAATTTACATGGCTATTATGGACCTAAACTAACAATAACCCATTTTAGAAACAACATTGCATATGAGACTTGTAAAATTAGAAAATATAAATGCCCAAAATCCATCCAATCATGCAAACAAAATAACCCATTTTAGAAACATCATTGCATATGAGACTTGTGAGATAAAAAACTATAAAGGCCCAAAATCCATCCAACTTTGAAAACTAAAAAAAAATATACAATGAGGTTTTAAGTTCAAGTCAAGTAGGGAAACCTATGACATTATAAACATAAAATCCTAAATCTTCCCTATGTCCAATATTACAAGAAGTTTTTCATTTTTCCTTTATAGTATTTTGAAGTCTAAAAAGGACCCTACCAAGGTCGTATCTTGTGATTTCTTTTGGTGATAGAAATTTACCACAACCCTACTAGCCATAAAGTCAACTAATAGTTCATGTAATGGAAATGTAACATAAAGTATAATATCCAAACTCTCAACCTCTAAGGTGATAGTTTTCCTATATAACATTCTCACAAAAAATGAATGCCCCTTATTTCATGATATCCAAAGCCATCCCTTTATTTTTTCAAATAGTGAACATGCATCCTCTCACAATGTTTGTACATTTTGTTAAATAGTTTACAAGCGCATGACAATGTTCAACACCATGCTAATAATTGTCTAGTACCATCTATATTCCACATTAGTGTTTTTTGCATAAGTGCATGGTGCCCTTGAGGCTTCAAAATCTATACATGAAGTCCTAAAAAACTAGTACAATGAAGGTCAAAGTCCTCCAACAATGAGACTATTATGAAAATCCAAATTATGTTTGGAATTGTAGCAATCAAGAATACTAAGGGTCAAACAATAACCAACCTATGGCAGAAAGATGAAGATCATGCATATGCCACTAAAGATTCTTGATGAAATTTTCCTCACCAAATGTCAGGTGTCTCGACATTGGCATTATGAGTGCCTTCAATGCATATCGGGGTGGTGGCCAACTGACACACGTTTGCAGTCATGGCCCTATCTGTCAACACACAATCTCAGGGTGTTTATTACTTGTTTTTTATTAGTTAAATTTTTTATTTTTTTATTGGTAAATTTTATATTTAATTGATTTGTAATAAATTACAAACCCTAAATTAATTCGTCTATATTCCCTCATTATCAATGTGCATGCAGTAAAAGTCATAAAACAAAAAAATTATCCTTCCATATCCTTCAATGCCTTGGGAAAGTATATCTAAGAAATTTCTCGATGGGCTGACCCAAACATATGACTACATATTTGTGATTGTGTATCATTTTAATAAAATAACAAATTTCATTCCCGACAAGAAGAAAATCACTAGCAAGGAGGCAAGAAAATTCTTCTTTGAATATGTGTTAGATGCACTTTGGACTAAGTTATGGAGCATGAAATATATCAAACTTACACATAGGAAAACATTTCACCTTTAGTCAAATGGGAAAACTGAGGTAGTAAATGGCACATTGGTGCACTTGTAGAGCCTAAAAAACTAGGAAGTGGGTTGTGCATTCCCATTCCACTACCTTCGAGGCCTTAGAAAAGTATAACTAAGGAATTTCATGGTCATATATCGGAAACCAAGTGCATATATGACTACATCATTGTGATTGTGGATCATTTTAAGAAAATGACAATTTTTATTCTTGGAAAAAATACAAGCACTATCAAGGAGGAAACATATGTTGATAGATTGGGTTGGTTGTCATTGATGTCAACCCTTGAAGTAAGTCTGGTAACAAATTCCATGAAGGATAGTGTTATTGCAGGTAAGACTATCATAGATGGATAGTACACATCGTGCTGTTTCTGGTGATATTTGGTATGCCACGTGGTTCCTCACAGTTAGGGAGATATGGCCTTGTGAAGTTGGAGGACCCTCAAGGATAATATAGAAGCCTCTAGAAGGTAAAAAACAAGTCAATTATTCTAGAAGCTCCTAGAAAGTCATCAAGAAGTTTGCCATTCAAAGTGGTTTCAACAAGAATATATTTTTGGGTAAAGTTGTTGAAACAAGAAAGTAATTAAAAATAAATTAGTTGCAACAAGAAATTGTGAGTTTACTAATTATGGGTAAAGTAGTTGCAACAAGAAAGTGGGTTAGACTTAGAATAAGGAAGATGGGTAAAATAGTTACAAGATGGAACCTAAAGGAAGGGACTTGAAAATTATAAATAAGAGATCAAGAGAATCCCATCATAACATGTTGAGCACATTGAATATCTATCTTGTGAAAGGTTTATTGTAAGGATTTCATTGAAAAATATGAGGTATCATAAATCTGACACAATGAAGGAAGAGTGACAAATTTTTTTTGTGATTGCAGAGAAGAGAGAGGGTTTTGTTAAAAACCCTAATTTAGTTGACTCGCATAGGTCAGACTACTGGTGTCCCGTGAGGCACCCCCACGAGTTGTCTAGAGCTCGTCACTCGAGGCCCTACTAGACATAAGGTTTCGTCCCGTAAGGAAAAACTAGATCTGAATATTGGGGTTTGTACCAAACTGTAGAAGCTAAGAAGAGGATATAGGCAAGTGAGACAATATTCAGGTACAACACAATCATCTACAAAAGAAAAAGGTATGTTATATGCTTGTTTGAAGTTGTTTTTGGTGATTTCTTGAGGTATGGCAATGGGAGAATGAACATTTTCCCTTGAGGGACCATTGGATGTATGGTACATGTTGTATGAGGCATATCTACAAAGGAACATTGCTGGTGCACTTGTTTTTTGTAGTTGACACAAATTATTGGGTATCTTGTTGAGGTGTATCTTGTATCATTTGGTACATGTTTGAGGCTTCTTGGTTAAGGTGTGTTGTTGAAGATATGGTACAGGTTGAGGCTGCATAATAGTGAGGGTTTGATGCATGGATGATATGAGGGTTCACTATACTTAGTTTATGAATGTTTGTCTATGTATGGCACATTATTAGAGAGACACAATTGTACAAGGTTTGAGCTATACACTTGTGACAGTGGGTATGATATCTATGCGATCAGATCTATTTGGTTGATATGATTATTGTGATAGGTTGTTGATACACATTGTGACAGGTTGTTGACATAGGTTATTGGTACATGTTTATGTGGCATGCTTTACAGTGAAAGTTTTAACAGGGAAAGATTGATAGTGACAGAGAGACAATGGAAGTATCAGTTATTGTGGAACTTATATTTCAGAGCAACAGGATGGGGCAAGGAAAGGGGGTTGTATCCTCCTTCCGGTTGGTGCCGGAAAACTAAGGGAGTTGTAGATTCATTCAGGTTGGAGCCTGAGAAACTGGGGGGTTGTATCCTCCTTCCAGTTGTACCTGGAAAACAAGAAAGATGGTGCTTCCTATGAATGTATTTCTTTTGACATATAAGAAAATAATTTTGTGGTTTTCTCCCGCATTGGGTTTCCACGTAAAATTCTGGTGTACTGTGCACTTGTGTGGTTACTTATTGTTCACTGTTTATTTATACTACTCATGATGTTTTGAATTCTATTGATGAATTTCTCTTAAATTTAAACAATACACATTGTCATTAAAAGTAATAAAATTTCTCATACTAATTCTACCCCCCCCTCTCAGTATTCCAACAATTGGTATCAGAGCAAGTCCTTCAGAAAGAAGTCTAACCACTGGAAGGAGATCATGGAATATGCTAAGATTCAGGTACCATAGTTTGATGGTCAGAAATGTGACTTCTGGAGAAGATGGATGAAAACATATGTGCAGACACATCGATTCAATGTTTGGTGAGCAATAGTAGATGGATATAGAGAAAAAAACACTCTCTCGAAAGATAAGGATGGAAATAAACTTGAAGATAATGACGCTAGAGAAAAAAATGCTATCCTGAATGGTTTGACTAAAACAATATATACTAAGGTTTTTCACTGTGAGTCTGCAAAGGAAGTCTAGGAAAAACTAAAGAATATCTACAAAGGAGACACTAAAGTCAAGGGAGCTAAAATTCAATCCTTCAAAGCCAAGTTGGAATAATCGAAGATGAAGGATGATGAAAAACTTGCAGCCTACTTTCTGTGAGTTGATGAAATAGTGAAATCTATTAAATCCTTGTGAGATGAAATGAAGGAACATGTTATTGTTCAAAAGGTACTACAGTCTATTCCGATGAGATTCGATCTGAATATTTCATCTCTAGAATAAAGGGTGGACCTAGATACATTGACCATGGACGAGCGACATGGGATACTCAAAACTTATGAGATGATGATATAGAAGATGACCCAATCATGAAGGAATTAGCATTCAAGGAATCCAATAAGAAAAGAAGAAGAACAAGCAAAAGCCAAAGTCAGATTGTAGCTGCAACGATGATTCAGAGGAAGATGAAGAAATGGAAAAATTCATCGGAAAGTTGAAAAGAAGAACTCACAAATACAAATGTATGTTTCCATTGAAATATTTTAATTGTGGAGGTATTGGTCATTTTGCTTCTAAATGTCCTCATAAGAATAAGGAAAGTGATGAAGAAGAAGACCCTAAAAAGAAAAATCAAAATCAAAAGGTTAAAATAAACAAAAATATTTTTTTCAAGAAAAGTATTTGCACCAAGGAAGATAGTTCATCATCAGATGAGGATGAAGAAAGTGACATTGAGAAAGAAAGAGTACTCTTCATGGAAATAGAATATTCTAACGAAGATTCTGAAGAAGAAGGAGAATTCGATCTTAGAGTAGAATTAATTAGTGCACTAGAAGAGATAAGGATTGAAAGAAATAAAATAAAGTCACTCAAGGTATAACTAAAAGAGAAAGAAGGATCTCATAATTCCAATTCCGAAGAAGTTGAGCAGATGATCATGAAGTTGAAAATACAAGTAGAAGAAGACAAAATAATTAAAGAAGCACTCAGAGGTCAGTTAGATGAAAAGGACAAAATGATCGAAGGCTTGGAAGCATAAACAGTCACTCTAAGAAAATATCTTTAAAAGAATGACTTGCAACATAACAACACCAAAGTATTATATGCAATCATTAGTATTCAAAGGCCATACCATGAAAAATCCAGACTAGGATACAACCAGACAGAGAAAGGCTCAAGCTCCAAGGAAAAAAAAAAAGAGGATATGCAAAAACATTAAGAGGTTATTCGAAGAAGGAAGAAGGCAAGATGAATTAAGAAGAAGATTATAGAGACACTGCACCACCCAGAATATTCGGAATTCAAAATTAGCAACAAACAACAATAGAGAGAACCCAATAAGAAGAAGGATTTAGAAGAGAAACACCATTCAAAATATCTTCCATCCCCACGTATCAAACTATTTTTCTTGGTTTATGTTATTCATGTAATAATTTTGGGCATAATGTTGTGAAATGTAGAGCCAATACCAAGAACAAAAAAAAATATGAAGGCTACAAAAGAAATGGTTATCCTAGAAGGTCTCATGAAGTACATATCAAAAGCTACAACAGATTTGAATCCTTGAGCGTTGAAGTAGAATGATAAAAGTGCAACAACTTTGGACACATCGCTAAAGAATGTAGATTGACTATTCCTACTAGAGAATTACAACACAATATCAACAATCACATAAAAGAACCACAAAGGATATGGATAAGGAAGCATGATCAATTCAACACTGAAGAATGCACACATTCTTTACAAGATCAACACAAGAAACGTGGATGGTATGTTAATAGTGGCTGCTCAAAGCATATGACAGGTGATAAGGACATGTTCTAACATTTAATAAAGAAATATATGGACCGGTTTCATTTAGAAATGATGACTCATCCAAAATTATAGGAAGATGCACAATCAAGCTTGGAAGTAAGGATGCCATGGAAGAAAATGTTCTACTAGTCTAAGACATGAAGCACAATTTTCCAAGTGTAATTCAAATGTGTGATGAAGGGCACAAACTTATGTTCGACTTAGAGAAATGTAAGATAAGAAAATAAGGATCAGGCAAGTTGGTGGCTACAGCTGTAAGAAATCCAAGAAACATATATGTACTAAATGAAATTGGAAAGGAAATATGTTTCCTAGGAAAGTATGATGAAAGTTGCCTCAGGCACAAAATAATGGGTCACATAAAATTTGATAATATCGTCAAAATCAACAGAAAGGAAGCAGTAAGAGAAACACCTGATATCTCGAATCTAGCAAATACTCTATGCAAGCATTGCCTAGAGGAAACAAAAACCAGGACCAATTTCAAATCAAAGGAGTACTCCACAAGAAAACTGCTAGACATTGTTCATACAGATCTATGTGGACGGACAAGAACAAATGGATTGAATGGAGAAAAATACTTTATGCTATTGGTTGATGACTACACAAGGATGACTTCTATTTTATTTATCATGAAGAGGTTAGAGGCGTTTGAACACTTCAATATATACAAGGAAATGGTTGAAACTGAAACCGAGCTGAAAATCTAGTGTTTGAGATCAACCAATGGAGGAGAATTTACATCAAATGAATTCATAGACTTCTGTAGTGAACATGGGATAACAATATAGTTCTCAGTAGCCAATACACCTAAGCAAAATGAAATTGTTGAAAGAAAGAACAAAATAGTGTTGGAAATGGCCAAAACTATGTTAAATGATTCCAAGATGAAAGACATCTTTTGGTAATATGAAGTACACACAACATTTCATATTTAGAACAAATGAATTCTTAGAAATAACAGTTATAAAACTCCCTACAAGTTATGGAAATGAAGACCAACAAATGTGAATCATTTCAGACTGTTCGGAAGAAAATGTTATATCAAAAGAGAATATGGCTGGATTGGAAATTTGACTCTCAAGTTGATAAAGGTATATTGGTTGTGTACTCAAGAAAATTAAAAGCATACAAATGATTCAATCTAAGACTCAACAGAATAGTGGAAAGCATCAATGTGATGATTGATGAAACATGTGGATGGAAGACAAAATAAGGAAGAAAATATTCAGTGGAACAAGATCAAAAAGAAAATTTGAAAGAAGAACAAGTAGATGAAGAAGAAGAGTAGTGAGAGGTAGAGCAAGCCGAGAAACAATATTTTTAGGAACCTCAAAAGACACCTAACAAGCGAGTACAAAAAAATCATCCACTAGAACAAATCATTGGGAATAAAGATACATGAGTTGAAACACAGAGAATAATACGTTCACCAGAACAACACCACCTAGCATTGTTATCCACAATTGAGCCACACAGTTTTGAAGAAGCCAACAAGGATGAATACTATATCAAAGCTATGAATGAAGAATTGAACCAGATAGAGAAGAATGGCACTTGGGAAATTCTTTGAATACCAGAGAATAAGAATGTGATTGGCACAAAGTGAGTCTTTAGAAACAAATTGAACGAGGATGGACAAGTTACCAGGAAGAAAGAAAGATCAATATGTAAAGGATATACTCAGGTTGAAGGTATATAATTTGAAGAGATATTTTCCCGTGTTTCCAAAATGGAAGCAATCATGTGGACTCTAGATTATCTATGTTCCAAAAGTATAAAGGTGTATCAGATGGATGTAAAATCATCCTTTCTGAATGGAGAGTTAGAAGAAGAAGTATAGATCGAGTAGCCAGAAGGATTTCAACTGTCAGAAAAGGAAAATTATGTTTGCATGTTGAAGAAGTCACTATATGGTCTCAAAAAAATCCCCAGAGAATGGTATTCAAGACTGGGCAATTACTTGTAGGTTCAAGGGTTCAAGAAAGTAAATGCAGACAACAATCTCCACATAAATGTAAATCTAGATAGTATCCCGATAATTGAAGTTTATGTTGATGATATTATTTTTGGAAGTGATGATGAAAGGATGAGTTAAAATTTTTCCAAATACATGTAAAATGAGTTCGAGATGTCATTACTTGGAGATTTTCCTTTCTTTTTGGGTCTCCAGAGATGTCAGAGCAAGAAAGGTATCTTCATCTCTTAGACCAAGTATATAAGATAAATGCTAAATAAGTTTGGAATGGAAAATTGCAAACCAGATAGTACTCCTATGCATATGAGTTGCAAGATAAGTAAGGATGATGATTCTAAGGATGCAGACCATAGACAATCTATATCAATGGTTGACAATTTTCTCTATGTGACAACTTCTAGACTGGATGTGATGTAGGAATTTGAACAGGTTTCAAGGTTTCAAGCAGGACCAAAGGAATCACATGTTATGGTAGTGAAGAGGATATTCAAATATCTCAAAGGTATAGAAGAATTTGGATTATGGTATCCAAAGGGGAATGATTTATCTCTAGTTTCCTATACAAATGCAGATTGGGCAGGTATAATTGATGATTAAAGAAGTACAAGTGGAGCATCTTTCGACTTGGGTGAGTGTCTGGTATCATTGTTAAGCCATAAAAAATCATCAATATCATTGTCTACAATAGAAGAAGACTATATTTAAACAACAACATGTTGTACTCAGGTTCTATGGATGAAAATGTTTTTGAAGGATATACAAGTTGAATATGATGAGCCCATTCCAATATTTTGTGATAACACCAACACCATAAGTATCTCAAATAATCCAATGATGCACTCTAAGACGAAACACATTCCAATCAAGTTTCACTTTCTACGGGAATAGGTTTCAGAGAAGAACATCGGGGTTGAGTATGTTGGGAAAAAAGAGAAGATCACAAATATCCTCACCAAACCGCTTCTAAGGGAATATTTTGAGTATCTTCGACATAAAATTGGATTAGTTTATGCCCCATAGTGATTTTTGAATGATTTTAATATATATCATGTATTTAAACGAGGAAGCACCATTGAAGAAAAAAAGGACAATACAGACAGGGGGAGCATCCCAAAGGACATGTCAGACAAGGGTAACATCCCCAAAGGAAAGTTCAGACAGGGGGAGTATACCCAAAGGAAAGATTCCCTTTGCCATTGATGTCAAAGGGGGATAGAGAGTAATCAGAGGCATGGTTAGAGGTGGAGTGATGGTCACATGGGGAGCATGAGCATAAGTATTTCTATTCCATCCGTGTTGTATCTGAGTGTTTCCATCAATGCCAAAGGGGGATATTGTTGACATATTGGGTTGGTTGTCATTGATGTCAACCCTTGAAGAAAGTTCGATAGAAAACTCCATAAAGGAAAATGTAATTTCAGGTAAGACTATCACGGATGGGTAGTACATGTTGTTTTGTTTCTGGTGATATGTAGTACACAACATGGTTCCTCACGGTTAGGGAAATATGGCCTTGTGAAGTTGGAGGACCCTCAAGAATAATCTAGAAGCCTCTAGAAGGTCAACAAGAAGTCAATTATTCTAGATGCTCCTAGAGAGTCATCAAGAAGTTTTCTAGTCAAAGTGGTTGCAACAAGAAGATATTTTTGGGTAAAGTTGTTGAAACAAGAAAGTAATTAAAAAAAAAATTGTTGCAACAAAAAATTGTGAGTTTACTAATTATGGGTAAGTTAGTTGCAACAAGAAAGTAGGTTAGCCTTAGAAGAAGGAAGATGGGTAAAACAATTACAAGATGGCCCCTAAAGGAAAGAACTTGAAAAGTATAAATAAGAGATCAAGAGACTCCCATCAGAACATATTGAGCACATTGAATATCTATTTTGTGAAAGGTTTATTGCAAGGATTTGATTGACAAATCCGAGGTAGCACAAATTTGACACAGTGAAGGAAGAGTGGCGACAAATTTTTGTGACTATAGAAAAGAGAAATGGTTTTGTTAAAAACCCTAATTTAGATGTCCCTCGCAGGTCAAACTATTGGTGTTTCGCAAGTCACCCTCGCGGGTTTTCTAGAGCTCATCATATGAAGCCCCGCTAGATAGAAAGTTTCGTCCAGCGAGGAACACATATATCTGAATATTGGGGTTTGTACCAGATTGTGGAAGCTGAGAAGAGGCTAAAGGAATATGTCACATTATTCAGGTACAACAAAGTCATATACATAAGTAAAAGGTATGTTATGTGCTTGTTTGAAGTTGTTTTTGGTGATTTATTGAGGTATGGTCATGGGAGATTGAGAATTTTCCCTTGAGAGACCATTGGATGTATGGCACATGTTGTATGAGGTAGATATACAGAGGCACATTGCTAGTGCACTTGTTGTTTGTAGTTGTCACACATTATTGGGTATCTCGTTGAGGTGTATCTTGTATCATTTGGTACATGTTTGAGGCTTCTTGGTTAAGGTGTGTTGCTGAAGATATTGGTACAGGTTGAGGCTACATCACAGTGAGGGTTTGATCCATGGATGATGTGAGGGTTCATTATACTTGGTTTGTGGATGTTTGTATATGTATGACACATTATTAGAGAGATATAGTTGTACATGGTTTGAGCTATACACTTGTGATAGTGGGTATGCGATCTATGTCATCATATCTGATTGGTTGATAAGATTATTGTGACAGGTTATTGATACAAGTTGTGACAGGTTGTTGATACAGGTTGTCACAGGTTGTTGGTATAGGTTTATGTGACAGGTTTTACAGTGATAGGTTTCACAGGGACAAATTGACAGTGACAAAGAGACAATGGAAGTATAAGATATTGTGGCACATGTATTTTAGGGCAACATGACATGGCAAGGAAAGGGGGTTGTAGCCTCCTTTCGGTCGGTGCTGAAAAAATGAGGGAGTTGTAGCTTCCTTCAGGTTGGGTCTTGATAAAGTAGGGGGTTGTATCCTCCTTCCAATTGTAGCTGGAAAACAAAGAAGTCGGTGCTTCCTATGAATGTATTTATTTTGACATATAAGAAAAGCATTCCATGGTTTTCTCCCGCATTAGATTTCCACGTAAAATTTTGGTGTACTTTTTACTTGTGTGGTTTCTCATTGTTTACTGTTTATTTATATTGCTCATGATGTTTTGAATCCTATTGATGAACTTCTCTTAAATTTAAAAAATACACATTGTGGTTAAAATTAATAAAAGTTTTCTCATACTGATTCACCCCCCCCTCTCAGTATTCCAAAAATTGGTTTCATAGAAGGTCCTTCAGAAAGAAGTCTAACCACTGGAAGGAGATCATGGACTACGATAACATTGGGGTACCACAATACGAAAGTCATAACTATTACTTATGGATCAAATGGATGAAAACATGTGTGCACACACATGGATTTGATGTTTGGCGAGAAATAGTAGATGGATACAAAGCATCTGCCACTCCCCCAATAGATAAGGATGGAAAGAAACTTGAAGATAATGATGCTAGAGCCAAAAATTCTATCTTGAATGGTTTGACTAAAATAATTTATACCAAGGTTTTTCACAGTGAGTCCGCAAAGGAAGTCTAGAAAAACTAAAGAATATCTATGAAGGAGATGCAAAAGTCAAGGTAGCCAAACTTCAAACCTTCAGAGCCAATTTTGAAAAATTGAAAATGAAGGGTGATGAAAACATTGCAGCCTAATTTCTACGAGTCGATGAAACAATGAACTCTATTGAAGGCTTGGGAGACAAAATGAAGGAACATGTTATTGTTCAAAATATACTATGGTCTATTCCGATGAAATTTGATTCAAAGATTCCGGCTCTAGAAGAAAGGGTTGACATAGATACATTGACCATGGATGAGCTACATGGGATACTCACAACTTATGAGATAAGGATAGAGAAATATAACCCAACCACTAAGGAAGCAACATTTAAGGCATCTAAGAAGACAAACAAGAAGAATAAGCAAAAACCAAAGTCAGATTGTAGTTGCAGTGATGATTCAGATGAAGATGAAGAAATGGAAAAATTCGTCAAAATGTTGAAAAGATGAAATGAAAAATACAAAGGTATGCTTCCATTGAAATATTTTAATTGTGGAGGTATTGGTCATTTTGATTCTAAATTTCCTCATAAGAATAAGGAAAGTGATGAAGAAGAAGACCCTCAAAAGAAAAAGAAAAATCAAAAGGGTAAAAGAAACAAAAAGAAATTATTCAAGAAAAGTCTCTGCACCAAGGAAGACAATTAATCATCAGATGAGGATGAATACATTGAAATTAAGAAAGAAATAATACTCTTTATGGTAGTATAATATTCCAAAGAAGATTCTAAAGAAGGAGAAGTTGATCTCATAGTAGAATTAATTAGTGTACTAGAAGAGATAAGGATTGAAAGAAATAAAATCAAGCCACTCAAGGAAGAACTAAAAGAGAAAGAAGCATCTCAGAATTCCAATTCCGAAGAAGTTGAGAAGATGTTCGCGAATTTAAAAATCCAAGTAGAAGAAGACAAAATAATTAAAGAAGCACTCAGAGGTGAGTTAGATGAAAAGGAAAAAATGATCGAAGGCTTGGAAGCATAAATAGTCACTCTAAGAAAAGATATTCAAAAGAAGGACATGTTGTAGAACAACACCAAAGTATTGGATGAGATCATTAGTAGTCAAAGGCCATACCATGACAAATCCAGACTAGGATAAAACTAGACAGGGAAAGGCTCAAGCTCCAATTCAACAGAACACATAAGCTATTCTTAAACAATCAGAGGTTATTCTAAGAAGGAATAAGACAAGAGGAATCAAGAATAATATTAAAGAGACACTACACCACCCAAAATATTCAGAACTCAAAATTAGCAACAACTAAAAATAGAGAGAACCCAAGAAGAAGAAGGATTCAAAAGAGAAACACCATTGAAAAGATCTTCCACCCTTGGGTATCAAACTAATTTTATTATTTTATGTTATTCATGTAATACTTTTGGGCATAAAACTGTGAATTATAGAGCCAATACCAAGAACAAAAACAACTATGAAGGCTACACAAGAAATGGTTATCCAAGAAGGTCTCATGAAGCACAAAGAAAAAGATACAACAAATTTGAACCCTTGAGCGCTGAAGTAGAATGCTACAAGTGCAACAACTTTGGACACATGGCCAAGGATTTTAGATTGCCAGTTCCTACTAGAGATTCACAATAGGATATCAATAGTCACAGATAGGAACCACAAAGGATATGGATAAGGAAGCATGATCAATTGAACATTGAAAAATGCATGCTTTATTTACAATATCAACACAAGAAACATGGATGATATATTGACATTGGCTACTCAAAGAATATGACAGGTGATAAGGATAGGTTTCTATTATTGAAGAAAGAAAGAGATGGATCAATTTCATTTGGGAAGGATGACTAAGATAGAATTATAGGAAGCGACACAATCAAGCTTGGAAGCAAGGATGCCAAGGAATAAAATGTTCTACTAGTCCAAGAAATGAAGCATAATCTTCTAAGTGTAAGTCAAATGTGTGATCAAGGACACAAACTTATGTTCGACTCAGAGAAATTTGATATCAGAAAAGTAGGGTCAGGAAAGTTGGTGACTACAACTGTAAGAACTCCAAGTAGCATATATGTACTAAATGAAATTAGAAAGGAAACATGTTGCCTATAAAAGGATGATGAAAGTTGGCTCTGTCATAGAAGAATGGGTCACATAAAATTTGATAATCTAATCAAAATCCATAGAAAGGAAGCAATAAGAGAAATTCCTGAGATATCGAGGCCAACAAATACTCTTTGCAAGCATTTCCTAGAGGGAAAACAAACCAAGACCAAGTTCAAATAAAAGGAGTACAACAAAACCACTAGAGATTTTTCATACAGATCTATGTGAACCGAAAATAACAAAGGTATTGAATGGAGAACAATACTTTATGTTACTGGTTGATGACTACACAAGGATGACTGCAATTTTCTTTCGTGGCAATAAATAAGAGCTTTTTAACACTTAAAGATATACAAGGAAATGGTTGAAACTGAAATAGAGCTGAAAATAAAGTGTTTGAGATCAGACAATAGAAGATAATTTACATCAAAGGAATTCATAATATTTTGTAGCGAACATGGGATAAAAACACAGTTCTTAGTGGCCAAGACACCTCAACAAAATGGAGTTGTCGAAAGAAAGAACAAAATCGTGCTAGAAATGGCCAGAACCATGTTAAACAATTCCAAGATTGAAGACATATTTTGGGTACAGGACATACATACAATGGTTCATATTCAGAACAGAGGAATGCTAAAAAATAACAATGATAAAAATCCCTATGAGTTATGGAAAGGAAGAACAACAAATATGAATCATTTCAGAGTGTTCAAAACAAAATGTTATAACAAAAGTGAAGATGGTCAGATTGGAAAATTTGAATCTCAATTTGATAAAGGAATATTGGTTGGGTACTCAAGAAAAAGAAAAACATACAAATTTTTCAATCTAAGAATCAATAGAATAGTGGAAAGCATCAATGTGACGATTGATGAAACAAATGGATAGAAGAAAAAATAAGGAAGGAAAGATTCAGTGGAACATGATCACAAAGAAGATTATAAATAAGAACAAGTAGATGAAGAAACATATGAAGAATAAGAGAAGTCAGAGGTATATAAAGAGAAAAAATATTTTCAGGCACATCCAAAGACACCTAGCAGATGAGTACAAAACAATCATCCAACATAAAATATCATTGGGAATAAAGATAAATGAGTTGAAACACGAAGAAGAATACATTCACTAGAAGAAAAACACCTAACACTCTTATCCACAATTGAGCCAATGCTTTTTGAAGAAGCCAACAATGATGAATACTGGATCAAAGTTATGAATGAAGAATTGGACCAGATAGAGAAGAATGACACCTGGGAAGTTGTTCCAAGACCTGAGAATAAGAATGTGATTGGAAAAAAGTGGGTCTTCAAAAACAAATTGAACGAGGATGGACAAGTTACCAAGAACAAAGAAAGATTGGCATGTAAAGGATATGCTTAGGTTGAAGGTATAGAATTTGAAGAGACATTCTCCCTAGTTGCTAGAATGGAAGCAATCAGGTTGATTCTAGCTTATCTATGTTCCAAAAATATCAAGGTGTATCAAATGGATGTAAATTCATCCTTTCTGAATGGAGAGATAGAAGAATAAGTATGCATCAAGCAACCATAAGGATTTCAGTTGTTAGAAAAGGAAAATTAAGTTTGCAGGTTGAATAAGTCACGATATGGTCTCAAGCAAGCCCCTAGAGCATGGTATCCAAGACTGGACAGATACTTACAACAATAAGGGTTCAAAAAAGGAAATGAAAATAACAATCTATACCTAAAGGTAAATCTAGATAATATCCTAATAATTGAAGTTTATGTTGATGATATTATTTTTGGAAGCAATGATGACAAGATGATTCGACAATTTTCCAAAGACATGAAAAATGAGTTCGTTATGTCATTACTTGGAGAGTTGTATTTCTTTTTGGGTCTCCAGATATGTCAGAGAAACAAAGGCATCTTCATCTCTCAGATAAAGTATATAAGAGAAATGATAAACAAGTTTGGAATGGAAGATTGCAAACGAGTCAGTAATCCTATGCATACCAGTTGCAAGCTAAGTAAGGATGATTATTCTAAGGATGCAGACCATAGATAGTACAAGTCAATGATTGACATTTTGTTCTATGTGAAAACTTCTATCCCAGATGTGATGCAGATAGTTGGTTAGTTGCAAGGTTTCAAGTAGGACCAAAGGAATCACATGTTATGGAAGTGAATAGGACATTTATATATCTCAAAGGTACAAAAGAATTTGTATTATGGTATCCAAAGGGGAATGATCTATCTCTAGTTTCCTACACAGATGCAGATTGGGAAGGTAGCATTGATGATAGAATAAGTAAAAGTGGAGCAAATTTATACTTGGGTGATTGTTTGGTATCATGGTTAAGCAAGAAAAAATCATCAATATCATTGTCTACAAAAAAAGAAGAGTATAATGCAGAAAAAACATGTTGTACTCAGGTTCTATGGATGAAACAAACTTTGAAGGATATACAGGTTGAATGTGATGATCCCATTCCAATATTTTGTGATAACACCAGCACCATAAGTATCTCAAAGAATACAGTGATGCACTCCAAGACGAAACACATTCCTAAAAAGTTTCACTTTCTATAGGAAGAGGTTGCATAGAAAAACATCAGGCTCAAGTATGTTGGGACAAAAGAGTAGATCGCATATGTCTTCACCAAACCACTTCTGAGGGAAGCTTTTGAGTATCTCCGACAGAAACTTGGAGTAGTTTCTGCCCCACAATGATTTTTGAATGATTTTCATATAAGTCATGTATTTACATGAGTACACACCATTGAAGAGAAAAAGGACAATACAGATAGGGGGGTCATCCTTAAGGACAAATCATATAGGGGGATCATCCCCAAAGGACAGTTCAGACATGGGGAGCATCCCCAAAATGAAGATTCCCTTTTCCATTAATTACAAAGGGGGAGATAGTGTAATCAAAAGCATGGTCATAGGGGGAGTGATGGTCACAAGGGGAGCATGAGAATAATTATTGCTATGCTATCAATGCTGTATCTGAGTGTTACACATCCGAGTGTCACCAACAATGTCAAAGGGGGATATTGTTGATATATTGGGTTGGTTTTCATTGATGTCAACCCTTGAAGCAAGTCCGGTAGAAAATTACATAAAGGACTGTGTAATTGCAAGTAAGACTATCAAAGATGGATATTGCACGTCGTGTCATTTCCGGTGATATGTGGTACGCCACGTGGTTCCTCGCGGTTAAGGAGATATGGCCTTGTTAAGTTGGAGGAACCTCAATAATAATCTAGAAGCCTCTAGAAGGTAAAAAAGAAGTCAATTATTCTAGAAGCTTCTATAAAGTTATCAAGAAGTTTGCCAGTCAAAGTGGTTGCAACAAGAAGTTATTTTTGGGTAAAGTTTTTGAAACAATAAAGTAATTAAAAATAAATTAGTTGCAACAAGAAATTGTGAGTTTACTAATTATGGGTAAAGTGGTTGCAAGAAGAAAGTGGGTTAGACTTAGAAGAAGGAAGATGGGTAAAATAGTTACAAGATGGCCCCTAAAGGAAGGCACTTGAAAAGTATAAATAAGATATCAAGAGACTCCCATCAGAACCTATTGAGAACATTGAATATCGATCTTGTGAAAGGTTTATTGTGGGGATTTCATTGACAAATATGAGGTAGCACAAATATGACACAGTGAAGGAAGAGCGATGAAAAAGTTTCATGACTACATAGAAGTGAGAGGGTTTTTTTAAAAACCCTAATTTAGATGACCCCAGCGGGTCAGACTATTGGTGTCCCACGAGGAACCCCTGTAGGTTGTCTTTAGATCATCACGCGAGGCCCCGCTAGACATAAGGTTTTGTCTCATAGTGCAAAACCAAATTGGAAGATTCGGTTTTGTACTAGACTATGGAAGCTGAGAAGAAGCTTCAGGTTTGTGTGACAGCACACCATAGTCATCTACAGAAGTAAAAGGTATGTTATATGCTTGTTTGAAGTTGTGTTTGGTGATTTCTTGAGGTATGGTCATGCGAGATTGAGCATTTTCCCTTTAGGGACCATTGGATGTATGGTACATGTTGTATGAGGCATATCTACAGAGGCACATTGTTGGTGCACTTGTTGTTTGTAGTTGACACACATTATTGAGTATCTTGTTGAGTTGTATCCTGTATCATTTGGTACATGTTTGAGGCTTCTTAGTTAAGGTGTGTTGTTGAAGATATTGGTACAAGTTGAGGATGCATAACAATGAGGGTTTGATGCATGGATGATGTGAGGGTTCACTATACTTGGTTTATGGATGTTTATATATGTATGGAACATGATTAGAGAGACATAGTTGTACATGGTTTGAGCTATACACTTGTGACATTGGGTATGAGATCTATGTGATCAGATTTGATTGGATGATAAGATTATTGTGACAGGTTGTTGATACAGGTTGTGACAGGTTGTTGGTGTAGGTTTATGTGACCGTTTTTACAGTGATAGGTTACACATGGACAAATTGACAGTGAAAGAGAGACAGTGGTAGTATCAGTGAATGTGGAACTTATATTTTAGGTCGAAAGGATAGGGAAATGAAAGGGGGTTGTAGCCTCCTTTTGGTTGGTGTCAGAAAACGAAGGGAGTTGTAGCTTGTTTCAAGTTGAAGCCTGAGAAACTACGAGGTTGTAGCTGGAAAAAAAGGAAGTTGGTGATTCCTATGAATGCATTTATTTTGAAATATAAGAAAAGCATTCTATGGTTTTCTCCCACTTTGGATTTCCACATAAAATTATGGTGTACTGTGTATTTGTGTGGTTGCTCATTGTTCACTATTTATTTATACTTCTAATGATGTTTTGAATACTATTGATGAACTTATCTTAAATTTAAACAATACAAATTGTGGTTAAAAGTAATAAAAGTGCTCATACTGATTCAAACCCCCACTCAGTATTCCAACAATTGGTATCAGAGAAGGTCCTTCAAAAAGAAACCTAACCACTGGAAGGAGATCATGGACTATGCTAATATTGGGGTTCCACAGTTTGACGGTCGAAATTATGAATTCAGGAGAAAACGAATGAAAACATATGTGCAGACACATGGATTCAATGTTTGGCGAGCAGTAGTAGATGGATAGAAATCACTAACCAATCCCTCGACAGTTAAGGATGGAAAGAAACTTGAAGATAATGATGTTAGAGCCAAAAATGGTATCCTGAATGGTTTGAATGAAACAATATATACCAAGGTTTTTCACTGTGAGTCCTCAAAGAAAGTATAGGAAAAATTGAATATCTTATAATTAATATATATTATAATAATTAATATAAATATATAAATAT
>SNQJ01S0009577.1:39538-49671 GCA_010110895.2 Picea sitchensis | reverse complement strand
AATGCCTATAGATGATGATGACATTAATCCGAGAAAGTTCAAACGAAAAAAGGATGAGATCAAATACATAGAGTGGGTGTGTGAGTCAACTTTGAGTCTGGAAACCATTCCATATCGTCAAGGCATGTGAACAGTCTGTCCATGCCAAATTTTAGTGCATACAAAAACAATTTGAAAAAATTTCAATGTTGGTTGCATTCACAGGTCATTGTTGCCCATGTCTAGTCCTAGTACAATGTCTTTTAGTTGTTTCTTTTAAAATTAATTTGAGATGCATGTTCCCACATATATTACTGCAAGGGCATGCAATAACGTCGATAAACAAGTACTTGATAAATTGCACAAGCTTCATCAATTATTTCTTGTCTTTGTTTTTTGCTCTCATATAAGTACTTTTTTGCTCCATAAAGAATATTAGTACGAAATCATTATTTAAATACAAATTCTCATCTAGATCCTTCTTATTGCCACCAAACTCATGGGCCTAATTGGCATGATGCTAGTTTTGAACGACATAGGTGATGAATATAAAGAGAACGACCATGATGATGGGTATGTTGGGAGTTCCATGCATGAAATTAATCCAAGAAAGTTCAAACGAAATGAGGATGAGATCATATATAATTAGTGGATGTGTGAATCATATTTGAGTATGGAAACTTTCTCATATCATCAAGGCATGTGAATAGTCTATCCATGCCAAATTTTAGTGCATATAGAAATAGTTTGAACAAATTTCAAGGTTGGCCCCATTCACAGGTCATTGTTGCCAATGTCTAGTCCTAGTACAATGTATTTTAGATGCTTCTTTTAAAATTTGTTCGAGATGCATGTTCCCACATATATTACTACAAGGGCATGCAATAACGTCTATAAACAAGTACTTGATAAATTGAACAAGCTTCATCAATTATTTCTTGTCTTCATTTTTCTCTCTCATCTAAGTACTTTTTTGCTCCATAAAGAATATTAGTGCAAAATCATTATTTAAATACGAAATCTCATCTTGGTCCTTCTTCTCTGCCACCAAAATCATGGGCCTAATTGGCATGCTATTGGTTTTGAACAACATAGGTGATGAATATAAAGAGCACAACCATGATGATGGGTATGTTGGGAGTTCCATGCATGAAATTAATCCAAGAAACTTCAAACGAAACGAGGATGAGATCAAATAGATAGAGTGGGTGTGTGACTAATATTTGAGTCTAGAAACCCTCCCATATTGTCAAGGCATGCAACTAGTCTATCCATGTCGAATTTCAATGCATATAGAAACAATTTGAAAAAATGTCAACGTTGGCCCCATTCACAGGTCGTTGTTGCCCATGTCTAGTCCTAGTACAATGTATTTTTGCCACCAAATGCATGGGCCAAAGTCCCATGTTTTTGAACAGTTTCGATGAATATGTTATAGCAATGATGAACATGTTCATCGAAACTTCGTTGCTTGAATACTATGACAACAATGATGGCATTTACGATGATGGCATAAAGATGAATGAGATTCTTGTTGGATTACTGAGAGGGGGGGTGAATCAATAATAGAGAAATTTAATCCTTTTTAACCATAAAATGCAAGTGTTATATCAATGTAGTGTTATCATCCAATAGTTGCAGAGTAAATAAACAATGAACAAATGAGAAATCATACTCATACATAGTACACCAGTTTTTTTACGTGGAAACCCAAAGCGAGAGAAAACCATATAATTGTTTTTCTTGTATGTCTTTAAGAATTAAATTCATTGGAAGAACCAACTTCCTTTGTTTTCCAGCTACAATTGGAAGGAGGCTCCAACCCCCTAGTTTCTCAGGCTACAACCTGAGGGAAGCTCCAAATCCCCAATTCTTTGGCTACAACTAGAAGGAGGCTACAAACCCCTATGTTCTCCAACTACAACTGGAAGGTGGATACAACCACCTGTCATTGCCCCATCCAATCGTTCTATCATATAAGTAGAATGATGGAACCACTGTCACACTATCACTGTGAGATATTCTGTTGTAAACCTATACTAATCAACTTGCACCAAACAACCTGTAATCAACCTATACCATAAACAACTTGTAATCAACCTGTACCATAAACAAGTGCATCAACCATGCACCAACCTTGACCTCAACCTGTACCATCAATGAGTGCATCAACCATGCACAAAATATGTACCAATCATTCATCAAATACACATAAACTATGACTCATCAAGATGCACCAACATCATCAACTATACACCTTATGTATGTGCCAACTCATCAACTACTTGTCTCAACCATGTACCCAAGATGTACCTCAACCATACACCAATATAACCATCAAAATTTATCTAAAAATTCATCACTTTATCGATAAACCCAATACCATAAACCATTACATCAAACCATTTGCCACAACCTCACTGCTATACAACCTCTATTTGTAACATACCTCAACCAAAGTCCGTCATCAATTTCATCATCCAAATTTCATTCGTAACTCTGTAATAAACCTGGTGTATATGATCACATACTTGCAAACCTTCCTTAACTTTAACAACAAGAGACTAGCATTTTCATCAAACTTTAGTTTAGTCTCACATGACTAATTTTGGATTAGTCAACAACCCTAAATTGAAATAATCATAACTATGTACCTGTAATGAATAAATATATGAAAATGGTACACAATTTTCTTCAGTGTCTTTTATGCAATTCCTCTAGGTTTCACTTATTGGAACCTCTCAGAGGAGTTATAGCAAAAAAGGCATGCCTTGTTGAATTCTGGCTTATTCTAGAGAGCGATCTTGTAGAGTGTGCCCCACAAGGAATATTTGTTGTATGGATCTAAAAATGGTATACAAAATACTAGAGACTGTACTCTAACCAATACATTTGTTCTTACTGAATTTGGATATGTTATGAAGAAGTTATGATGTTTTTACCCTAAATACCTGTTTTAGACTAGTTTCATGACTAGCCACAAAGCCTATTTTCCACAGAGTGTAACTCCAAAAATACAACGACCCACAAGCTGAAATTTTTATCACAACTACTTGGATATGTTTCCTCAATGGAATCCATATTTCGTGTTCTGAATCCTTCTAGAAAAAAAATTATTGCAAAAATGGTGAGATGACCTGTAAATAACATACCTTAGAAAGAATCATCAAAATAATTTATCCTCCCTTGAATTTCAACCTTCTTTACTTCACCTTCCCTCTGAAATTATCCTTAGATATCCTTTAGTTACCTCAGTCACTTATAAATATTCAATATGCTCAAGTTTAATTAAAATGAGAGACCCTTGCCTCTTATTTATACTTTTATGTAGCTTCCTCAAGGGGTTACCTTCTAACCATCTTAAACCACTTTCCTTATTTTAGGGCAAACCCACTTCTAACCACTTGTCCACTTATTAATTTATCCATTAACTTTATTATTTAAAAAAAATATTTTGTATCCACTTTAACTTATAATACACTCATTACTTCACTTTATTATTTAAATAATTTCTTCTTTGCAACCAATTTGACTACTTTGACCTTTTGCGGCTTCTAGATGACTCATGAGGGTTCTCCAACTTCACATGGCCATAACTCTCTAACTGCAAGGAGTTATGTGATGTTCCACATACCACCGGAAATGGAATGACATGTAATATCCATCTAGAATAGTCTTACTTTCAAATATATTAAAATTCATACCATTATACATCAAACAAATTTGGGTCCATAACCCAAACCTTTGTGCTACCAGAATCCATGATCCCGATTATTTTCGGCACGAAATGCGAGCGGAGATATAATAAATAAATGCACAGAGATATCACATATATTTAATAAGATAACATAAATGTATCAAAGATGCAACCCAAAACACAGATATACAGTAATACACGATTTCTATTAATGAAATAAATGTACAGAGACTGTAAAAATACATAGTGAAAGACTCGCTAGAATGGTGGCAACTTATCTCTGAGAAGAGATGTGACGGCTACTCGCATTCACAAGAAGATGATTACAATGAGGCTCTGAAGGAATTTTTACAACAAACAGGAATTCCAAAAACCTAACCCTAGGAGATGAAGCACCAAAAGTCACGTGGGCCCCGTTTGGGTAAGTTAGTACATCAACTTCTCAGGGTCGTAACTTTTGCATACGATCTCCATTTTAGGCGTATGATAGCTCGTTGGAAAGGTATTGTCGAGGAGATTAATTTTTGGGGATCAATAATGCCTTCAACTATCATTGATAACCTTGATCTCTAAAAACCTTCATTTGGGCCCTCAAAATGGCCCCGAAAGTTAAAAACTGCTAAAAATAGTAAATTGCCAAAATTGCCAGAAAACTGTTTTGAGCCAGTCGGAAAAGGTGGGTGGACACCGATATCCACTTGGATCAATCCTATACCATAATTTCTTCAAGGGTTGACATCAATGACAACCAATCCAAATAATCAACAATCTCCCCCTTTGGAATTGATGGAAACACTCTGATGCAATACTGAAGTCATATCACTCATTCTCCCCCTATGACCATCGTTCCCCTTGGAAACATGCCTATGTGCTATTTCTCCAAGCATTTACTTTTGCATCTGATAAATCTCTCCCCCTTTGTCATCAATGAAAAATGTATCTTTTCATCCGGGGCTGCTCCCCCTGACTGAACTCTTCTTGAAACTGATCTCCCAACCTGAACTGTCCTCTTTATGGTGCTTCCTCGTGTAAATATAAGACATATAAGATAATAATTCAAAAGCATTCATTTTGGAGTATAAATTACTCCGAGTCTCTGGCGAAGATACTTAAAGGCTTCCCTTGGAAGAGGTTTTGTAAATATGTATGCCACTTGTTCTTTTGTGTCCACATATTCATCATTGATGTTCTTCTCTGCAACTTTTTCCCGTAGAAAGTGATACTTTATTGGAATGTGCTTCGTCTTGAAGTGCATCACCGGGCTCTTTGAGATACTGATGGCACTTGTATTATCACAATATATTGGAATGGGTTCATTATACTCAACCTGTATATCTGTCAAAGTTTGTTTCATCCATAGAACCTGAGTACAACATCCTTTTTCTACAATATACTCTGCTTTGGTTGTAGATAAATATATTGATGATTGTTTCTTGCTTAGCCAAGATATTAAACACTCACCCAAGTAGAATGATGCTCCACTGGTGCTTCGTCAGTCATCAATGCAACCTGCCCAATCTGCATTTGTGTAGGCAATAAGTGATAGATCATTTCCTTTTGGATACCATAATCCAAACTATTATATTCCTTTGAGATATCTGAAAGTCCTCTTCACTGCTAATACATGTGATTCCTTTGGTGATGCTTGAAATCATGCCACCTGTCCAACTGCCTGCATTACATCTGGTATGGATGTTGTCACATATAGTAGGCTATCAATCATTGACCTGTATTGCTTTTGGTCTGTGGACTTTGAATCATCATATTTTCTCAACTTGTAACTGGTTTGCATAGGAGTGGTAACTGGTTTGCAATCTTCCATTCCGAACCTCTTTAGCATTTCTTTGATATACTTAGTTTGAGAAATACAAATTCCTTGGTCACTTTGACGTATCTGAAGACCCATAAAGAAGGATAGTTCTCCAAGTAATGACATTTCAAATTCATTCTGCATATCCTTTGAAAATTTCTAGCTTAACTTGCCATGATTACTTCCAAAAATAATATCATCAACATAAACTTCAATTAATAAAATACTATCTTGAGTTACCTTGATGTAGAGGTCGTTGTCTTCACTTCCTTTTCTGAACCCTACCTAATGTAGATATTTATCTAGTCTAGAGTACCATGCTCTAGGAGCCTGTTTTAGACCATACAAGGCCTTCTTCAATTTGCACACGTAATATGTGTTCTCTGACAACTGAAATCCTTCTGGTTGTTCGATGTAGACTTCTTCTTCAAGTCCCCAATTCAGAAAAGTTGATTTCACATCCATCTAATACGCTTTAATATTATTGGAGCATGCATAAGATAAAAACAATCATATTGATTCCACTTTGGAATCTTGGGAAAATGTCTCTTCAAAGTTGATTCCTTCAACCTGTGTGTATCCTTTAGATACCAATCTAGCTTTGTTCCTTGTAACATGTCCATATTCATTCAATTTATTTATGAAAACCCACTTTGTGCCAATCACATTCTTATTCTTTGGTCTTGAAACCAATTCCCAAGTGTTATTCTTCTCCATTTGATAAAAATTTTCATCCATGGCCTTATTCCAGAATTCATCCTTGCTGGCCTCTTCAAAAATGTTTGGTTCAATCGTAGATAAGAGTGACAGGTGCATTTGTTCTAGTGAACAAATTCTTCTTCTAGTCTCAAATCCTACATCCTCGTTTCCGATAATCTGACCTGAAGGATGATTCTTTTGTACTCGTTTTCTAGGTGTCTTTGGAGACACTTGTTGAACTTGCTCTTCTACTTCTGTCTGATCTTATTCATCTTCCTCTTCTACTTATTCTTCATCTTTTGCTTCTTCTTTGTAAAGTTGTTCCACTGATTTATTTTCTTCTTCCTTTGATTCTCGTCCACCTATTTCATCAATTGTTACATTGATTCTTTCCACAACTTTGTTCAATCTCAGATTGTAATACTTGTATTCTTTCCTTGTACTTGAGTAACCAACAAGTACTCATTTTTCCACATGAGAGTCAAATTTTCTCATTCTTCCATCTTCTCTTTTGATGTAGCATTTGCTTCCAAATATTCTGAAGTGCTTCACATTTGCTGGTCTTCCTTTCCATAGCTCGTAGGGATTTTTTTCATTGTTGTTTCTGAGAATTACTCTGTTTTGAATGTGAAATGTTGTATGCAATTCATGTGTCCAAAAATTATATGTCAATTTGGAATCCATTATCATTGTTTGAGCCATGTCCTGTGTAATTAACATCCATAATGTTCCTTTGTCTCTGAACCACTCTCTGAACAAATATATGAATCCATGCTCTCATCCACTGTCATATATATGTCCAAACCTGCTAAGTGTTCTTAAAAATCCATCCCTTTCCATACTGTCCAAGACTCTACTACACAACTGTCCATAATGCTAACCCATTTATTACTATACTATCATGAAGTCTTCACTACTAAAACTATCAAATTGTACTTCTGCTAATTGACTGCTTTGGATCTGTCTACTCAAACTCTGCAAGATGCTCGAAGGATGGTTCTTTGGTATGTCACAAATATCGCATAGACTCCCCTTGTCTAATATTCATGTTACCTGGGAGTCTCTAAGCCAGATGGCTCAGAAAAATTCCTACTCTGATGTGTATTCATCGTCATCTTCATTGGTAGATTCATCATCTCTATGAGCTCTGACTTCTTTCTTTATTTCTATGGATTCATATTTCACTGCAATGCCTGGAAGTAAAATCTCTTGAACTTATTACTTATTTACTTTTCCTTCTTTTCTTTCAGTTATTTTCCAAATCTTTCTGTATCTAACATCTTCCTTTTTCTCTGTAGAATTTTCTTCATCTCGTTTTATTGCCAATCTTTTCGATCTTCGGGACCTAGTCTTTGTGCACCTGTTCTTTGTGTTTTCTTATCCATACTTTCTTATATCTGATATCAATTTTCTATTTCATAGAAGTATCGATCATGCTTTTACAATCACTAGCTATGTGTCCATAGTTATGACATTTGTAACATTTAATGTTACGTGGGGCCACATAGGCATTTCTTGCTTGAAATTTTTTATAATCCCTGCAATCTACAACCTTATGTCCAAAATTAGTACAATAAAAACAACGACCATAAAACAAATTTGCATACTTGGGAGTGAATGATCTTCTTTGTGGTGTAGTCCTTCTGAATTTTTGCCTTGACTGATCATGATCATGATCATGATTGAAGCTTCTTTGTGGCTTGAACATGGATGGTCTTCTTGAATATGTATCTTTAATAGTTTTCTTAGATTCTTGTTGACCATGATTCCTTCCTTTGAGTACTTTTGCATAACTCTTTCTATTTTCTTCATTCTTATTTTCTAGCAACCTAGAGTGCTTCTCTTCATTCTCTATAACTGATGTGGATGTTTTTGTCTCTTCATTGTTCTTGCTGAGATTGACGATCTTACTTCTCAATGTGACAACTTCTTCTTCAAGCTTCTCAACCTCTTCTTCTTTATTCATTATCTGAGACTTCATGGCTTCTTCTGTTATTTTCACTTCTTCAAGCTGGATTTTTAATGTGAATATTTCTTCTTCAAGTCCTTTCTCTTCTTGAACAAACTCCGCCTCAAGCTGGTTTAGATCGTTAGTTCTTTCCTTAAGATGATTTGTCAATATATTTTCTCTCATTTATGCTTCTTCCTTCTATGCTTCTATGTTGGCTTCCAAATACTATTTTTGATATTTAAGATTTTCTTCGATTTTTCTGGCTTCTTCTAGCTGAGTTCTTAAGTTCATGATGACCTGTTGGGATTATTAAAAAATGTGAGCACTTTCTTTTTGTTTCATCAATTCTTTCTTGAGTGACTTGTTTTCTTCTCTTTCTTCTCTTAGTTCATCTAAAGCACTGATCAATTCTTCTTCATAATTTTCTTCTTTTTCAATTAGTTTTTCTATCTCATTTCCTTCATGGCATTGTATTTCAAGATGTCTACATTTTTCACAATTAAAGAAAAACAAAATATCGTTGTTGATTATGTACTCTTCATCTTCTGAATCTATTTGACATGGTGAGCATATTTCTTCTTGATCTATACCTTCATCTTCTTTGGCATTTTCTGAATCTGCGATGGGTGAAGAATATATATCATGTAACTTATCCCAAAGTTGTTTGGCTGATGAACATTTACCAACCTTTTCTTTTACCGGATTAGGTAATCCTTCCCAGATGAAATCCATTGCTATTTTTGTATTCGTCTTCAATTCCTTCTTGGCTGCACTCTTTTCCCTTTTTGAACTATATTATCCTGTAATGACTAATAGCCAAATATAATACTCCTGTCCCTGTAAAAATGCTTTCATCCTTCCACTCCATAGCTCATACTTTAAACCATTTTGACCATTAAACAATGGTACTCCATTCTCAGAATAATCCATGATCCCCTTCCAGTGGTTAAATTGTTTCTTGAAAGAACCTTCTCTGAAACCAATTGTTGGATTACTAAGAGGGGGGGTGAATTAGTAATAGAGAAATTTAATCCTTTTTAACCATAAAATTCAAGTGTTATATCAATGTAGCATTATAATCCAATAGTTGCAGAGTAAATAAACAATGAATAAATGAGCAATCATACACATACACAGTACACCAGTGTTTTTACGTGGAAACCCAAAGCGGGAGAAAACCACATAATGTTTTTTCTTACATGTCTTTAATAATTACATTAATTGGAAGAACCAAGTTCCTTTGTTTTTCAACTACAACTAGAAGGAGGCTCCAACCCACTAGTTTCTCAGGATACAACTTGAGGGAAGCTCCAACTCCCCAATTCTCTAGCGACAACTAGAAGGAAGCTACAACCCCCTATGTTCTCTGGCTACAACCACCTGTATTTTCCCCGTCCAACTTCCCTGTTGTAGAAGTAGAATGATGGAACCACTTTCACACTATCACTGTGAGATATACTTCTATAAACATGTACTAATCAACATGCACCAAACAACTTGTAATCAACCTGTACCATAAACAACCTGTAATCAACCTGTACCATAAACAAGTGCATCAACCATGCACCAACCTGTACCTCAACCTGTACCATCAATGATTGCATCAACCATGCACCAAATATGTACCAATCATGCATCAAATACACATAAACTATGACTCATCAAGATGTACCAACATCATCAACTATACACCTCATGTACGTGCCAACTCATCAACTACTTGTCTCAACCATGTACCCAACATGTACCTTAACCATACACCAATATAACCATAAAAATTTATCTAACAATTCATCACTCTATCCATAAACCTAATACCAAAAACCATTACATCAAACCATGTGCCACAACCTCATTGTTATATAACCTCTATTTGTAACATACCTCAACCAAAATCCCTCATCAATTTCATCATCCAAATATGATTTGTAACTCTGTAATAGACCTGGTGTATATGATCACATACTTGCAAACCTTCCTTAACTTTAACAACAAGA
>SNQJ01S0009577.1:25536-36339 GCA_010110895.2 Picea sitchensis | reverse complement strand
CCAGGTAAAGAACATTGGGAGGCAGTAAAGTGGATTCTCAGGTATTTGAGAGGTACTACTACACATGCATTATGTTTTGTAGGTTCAGACACCTTTCTACAGGGATATGTTGATTCAGATATGGCAGGTGATAAAGACAGCAGGAGGAGCACCAGAGGGTATGTTTTTACTATAGGTGGAACAACAGTGAGTTGGATTTCAAAACTGCAAAAGGTTGTTGCACTTTCAACAACAGAGGCAGCGTATGTTGTTGCTACAGAGGCTAGTAAAGAGATGATTTGGTTACAAAGGTTTATGGAGGAATTGGGAAAGAAGAAAGAGAACAACAGGTTGTACTGTGACAGTCAGAGTGCCATTCACCTTGCAAAGAACTCAACCTTCCATTCAAATACTAAGAATATACAGTTGAGGTACCACTTCATACGATCCACCTTGGAAGATGGACAATTGAAGATGGGAAAGATACACACTAGCCAGAATCCTGCAAACATGTTAGCAAAGGGAGTAACCAGGGAGAAACTGAGTTCTTGCTCAGTTTCAGTTGGTCTTCAAGCATGAAGATGGAGATGAAGATGAGAAATTTGCCAGGTCCAAGAAGGTTCAGAGTCCAACATATACAACAGCAATGGAGTTGTTGAGATCAGTCTCAAAGTGGGATATTGTTGGTTGTGGAGCCTGATTATCTTCCTGATTTATAGGTATTTTACTTTCAACCGTGTTTATACTCCATGAAGTATTTACACCCTAGAACTATGTACACTCTTCCACGTGGGGGAGTGCAGAGGGGGGGTACCCCCTCCGCGGGGTCCGGGGGGCCTATCCCCCTGGCTGGGGGGTCTAGGGGCAAGTGGGCCCCCAGCGGGGTTTCGGGGGTGAAGCCCCCGAAGAAAAAATTGCCTTATAAAACTATATTGTAATTTCATTGTAAATCTGGACCGTTCATTATAAGGTCGCAGATCTAACGACAGAGATTATGTTAGGGTTTTTTTCCCTAGAAGGCAACCCTCTTTTATGAGGGAAATGTATTGCGGCTATGATTGATGGTGAATATTGTTTTATGAGAGAGGAGACTGTGAGAGAAAGAAGAGGAAGTTACAACGGGTTTTGTTGTAGGTTGTTTCACTTCATTTGCTGGATAATAATAAAGGAAGGACCTGACAATTTCTCTGGTGGACGTAGCCCACACCGGGTGAACCACGTAAATCTGTGTCTCTCTTGTATTGTGTGTCTTCTGTGTTTTGTTTCTGCATTTGTTTTATTTTATTGCTCCGCGGTCCTGTTTTTCTAACAATTCTAACTTTATAATTACAAACAATCATGCAAAATTAGTATGTATAACAAATATTAAAACAACATAAAAAATTATAAATACAATTAATATAAAGAAAGATAATGAATATATATCTAATTACCACAGGACAATATTCATTCAATCCCTCTTCAAAATTCCCATATCTCTAATTACCACAGGACTTTAGCTGCTACTATTAAAATTCTTACGGGACATGCAATACAATATCTTTTACAAGGGAAATAACATTTACCGTCACCCTTTTCACCCTCTTTACTTTTTTCCCACCTCTAATATTTTCTGACATTCTTCCCCACAAAAATACAGTGATGATTATATTATAAAACTGAGTGGCGTAATATAATATCTATTATATTTTTCTAATAAAATTGAGATATAAAAATAAATCTTTTTTTTGCTTGACAAGAACACCTTATAACCTTTTTGAATCGTCGTCGTTATAGAAAAACTGTTGCAACATCTCTAAAATGCAACATATTTATAATTTTTTGTCCACCATAATTCTAACGACAATTGACCAGTGACAATGTTGACTTTGTCAAACATTGGCCATCTAAAAGCTCATCCACCATCCATCATTTTGTTCGTTAAAAGGTACTCATAATTTAAAAAAAAACGAATGGGTGAAATCAAACAAGAATAGATGCTACAAAGTCATCCTTTAATAAACATGAATCCACATTACATCCATTATAAAAACATAATAATTCCTTGAAATAATAATGACCATCCTTCCAAATTTTTACTTTCAACCCACTTGATGATTATGGACATTTAGCCATTGTGTTGAAATAGATATAAGATGAAAATTAGATTTCTTCTTATGAAAAAAATGATTTTATTTTTAATTATCTGTACAAATATTTACAATAATTTGAAGAGAGTTAATGTTATTTATTGATGAAAAAATACATAAAAATATAAACTAAATACAAATTAATTTAGATCCATTTTCTTGAATTTATCAAGTATCTAGAAAGATCAAATTTTTTAAAGTGTAATTTTTAATCATTTAATTCCATATCGTATATTCATTTCTTCATATTAAATAATAATAAAATTACATCTTAAAAAATTTGATGTATCTAGGTGCTTAATATATCTAGGTTTAAGATAAATCTAGACTTATATATTGTCATATTTAAATACATAGTTTTTTATTTTTTATTTAATTTTTTTTTATCATGGAATACAACCTAATATTAAGTGACAACATCTTCTCCATATTAAATTGTAAAGCATCTGGCTACTCTCAATACAATAATTTTATAATTTTATCTTTTTACTTTTTTCATTGAAAAAAAATCATATATTCCTAAAAAGAAGAATATACATGCTGTAACCAGTGGGTGAGCTTCCCAGGATTAAAAACCCAGCCTCTCCTACAATCTACAGTCGACCCTTCAGACCTTGAAATTTTCTTTTTAACCATACAAAAATCACAACCTATTTTGTTAATTTTCAGGCTTCATTAAAACTTTACAGCAGTGGATCGCTTAGCAAGCCAAAACCAAAGCTTATGGATTTCTAGTCTAACAAATGAAATATCTCACAGGCGAAACTCCATAGATACAAATTCCTCTTCGTCGACGAATTCATGATAACCGAAGGATCTTTTGGAAGCAATAGGGATTCCTTAGAGATTTTGTCCACCACCATGTTCAGTTCTCTTAGAATATGCTGGAAATATGTCCATTCAAAAAGGCTAATTTTGTCCTTTATATCGTTTAATAGAGGAATTGAATTCACAGCAGTAATGGCTAACTTGTTGCAAGCCCAGTCTATGATGATTTTTGAATCCCCGGAGATCTGTAGCTTCCTCAGTCCCTTTTACTTAGAAGTGGTGAGCAGTGTGCCAAGGGCTATAAGCTGCACAACCCAGTTATTTGTCCCTCTGCATGAGGCATAACGAGCGTGGATATAATTAGAAATGAAATGAAAAATCAGAGTTTTAATTTTTGAAAGAATACCTTTCTGGATGGCTTCTATAGAAGTCAAGAAGACAGGTTTCCTTTCCAGAACCGATTTGACCAGGACTAAAAGACCTCCTCTAGATTGAATTCGGTTTCCCCATAAATAAATTGGATCTTAAACTTTCTTAATGAGCCATGTCCAATCGCTCACCTTGTAGCAATCCAGTTTCGGATGGAATCCAGTTTTGAATTTCTCTTCGGATACAATATCACTCAGAATAGGCTTGAGTCTAAGGGATATTGTCTTTGCAATTAGTTTGCAGATAACCTTACAACATGCTATAGGCCTAAAATCATTGAAAGAAATCTCGTTTTGCTTCTTCAGGATTAAAATGAGGAACATAGAGTTGAGAGTGCCCAAGAATTTTTCTAGGGATTAAGACTCCCTGACCACTTGAGAAGATCTGAATTTAACATCTCATATAATCCCATGAAAAATTCAACAGTCAATCCGTACGGGCTTGGAATTTTCCCTTTCTGCATGGAGGAGAGAGTGCCCATGATTTCCTCTTTAGAGACCTCCTCTTGTATATCATTGTTCATGTCTTCATCAATAATCTGAGGGAATACGGAGAGAAATTCCAAGATTTATTTAATAGGGAAACCTTATTTTTCTTTGTAGAGTTTCTGCAAAAAAAGGACTTCTTGATTGGCTATGTCTTTGAAGGAGTGAACTATGTCTCTTGAATCTGACTGAATCTCCCAAAGGGAATTGGATTTCTTCTTGTGATTGGCATAGTGGTGAACAAAATTGGCGTTTCCATCGCCTTACTTAAGCCAAATCGCACGACTCTTTTGTTTCCAAATGGAGTCCTCAATTTTTAATAGGGTATGTTTGTGGGCCTCCAAATTTTTTAGTTGTGAAAGGACCTCTTCTGAAAAGGAGGATCTTGGCCCTGATAAATATAAGGCTTCAATTTTTCCCTCCACTTCCTTTAGTTCGACCTGGGATTTGATGAGGTGTTGTTTGATCCATGTCTTCATAATGTGCTTTATGGAGGCATTTTTCTCAGAGAACTAGAACATGAAATATGAGGATATGTTTGTGTTGAGAGGGACCCAAAGTTTCTTTTTAAGGTTCACAAAATACTCTTCTTGGAGCCATAAATGACTGAACTTGAAGGGAGCTAGGGTTTTTTCCATTTTTGTTCCTAATTGGAACATAATAGGAAGATGGTCTGAGAGGCCTTTAGAGGAGACCCAATATTTTAAAAGAAGGGGTCTATAGAGTAGATCTTCTAACACTAGGAAGTGATCAAGTATAGCAATCACCACATCTCCTAGACAAAACTTCCTCCACATGGGGAGGAGTTTGACTGGTTCTAGGTCTACGAGTCGATACTTCTCAAAGAATCTCTTGAAATATTCTCTTGAGGATTCAACCCTAGAATTGAAACCCTAGACTTCATGGAGATACAAGATCAAATTCAATTCCCCTCCAATTAGTGTATGGAGATCTTCAAGAACCTTTGATTCTGACATTTCATTCCAGAAAACCTCACGGTTCACATATGAGCCGTAAACATTGATGATTTCCAAGATTAGGACTACTTCCTTGTCCGCCAGCTGAACCAATATTGCATAATTGAGAGCCTTAACTGAAGTAGTGGTGAGAGTTGGACTCCAACCTATTAGAATACCTCTTGATAGACCATCTACATCAATAGTATTAAACGAACATGATTTCATCCATTTTTCTAGAAACTCCTTAACTCGTGAACCAACAACCATAGTTTCTTGCAACACACTACATCAGGACAATGGATCAAAATGATCCGCTTAAGGGATAATTATTTTTTGGGGCACCCAACCTCTCTAGCACTGAAAGAGAGTAATTTAATGGAGGCCCCCTCTTAGGGTATTTTCTTTCTCCAAGGAACCTGGTAATTATCATTTTTTACTTGTTGGGTTTTACATCAATAACAACCTTTTGTTGGGCCTTGAGAAGAAAGGACTTATGACCAACAAGATTATGCACCATAGGGTCAAGAGCTAGCCCCCCTATTGAGGAAGATACATGCTTTCTAGATCTAGATCATAAAGACTATCTAGGTTTCTTACTAGGGCTCACCACCTCAGAAGAGGGAGAGGAAGCCGCCATAGAGGCCGAGGAAAGTGAGGGAGTCGGGAAGGGATAAGGGGGGAGGAACTAGAGGGATGTGAGAGTGGGGTGAGGGAGGGATCAGGGAGGCACAAGGAGAGGGAGAGGGGCATTGAGGAGTCGAGGAGGAGGGGGGAGGAGGGGGAGGGGAGACCGAGAGAGAGGGGACTACAAATTCAAAATAGAAAGTGGTCCCAACAAAAGGGGAGGATGACTTGGCCCTGTGGAGAAGGGGAGAGAGAGGAGAGCATTGGGCCTCCAAGAAAAAAAGGGAGATTACAAGTGATACGATGGGCCATTTCCATAGCCTCAACGTCATTGGACTTATACTAATTACTACCATTATCCCCCAACTGGTCAAGTATTGAATCCATAGTCGGTTCAAACTTTTGGCCTCCAACCTTGGAAGAAGGCATTGATTTTTTAACCCAATTTTTTTTGGGTCTCGTAATTATGGGGTTTGGATTCTTGCATTATGCGAGAAGGTGGTTGACCTCGTGATAAGAAAAACAACAAAAGGGTAGGTGCATGTAGTCAATTTTATGATTCCAATGAGAGGTTCCCATCACTAGCTCAATTTCTTGAAGGAGGTCGTCATAGAGGTAGACTTCTATTAGGATCCTTTCCCATCACCAATCTAGGTTTGGGTCCAAGGAATATTCCAACCCAAAAAAATTACTGATTTCATTTCTTATAGCCTTAAGGGAAACCTTATTCCATAAGAACATGGGCAATCTCGGAAGGATTGTCCAGAATTTCAAAAGAAATACACATGTTGCTATCACACTCTGGCTAAAGTCTATACTGTGACTGTGGCGGGCCCAAAAAAGGTTGTTTAGGGCCTCAAAACGGCCCCAGAAGATTAAGACCCAAAAACTAGGAAAAAATTGCCAAAATAGAAATTGGTCTTTGAGCCAGTGGAATAGATGGGTGGCCACCGATATCCACCTGGATCATTCCTCCCCCAATAGGAAGAAATGGTATCCATTGCATCAAGTGCCTGCATCAGATGAGGAAACTTATGTTGAACCTGTCTCATGGCGTGCCACTTGCCCTGATGAAGAAACTGCCATGCTTTGATGATCGATAGAGTTTTATAGTCTGTTGGCGGGTGTCCTTTGTATTGATTTCCATGATCCGATCAACTATTTCCTTTTCTATGCAGGAAGGATTGAGTTATGTAGGGGCTAAATTCTCGACCACATCTAAAGTGTCCAAGAGAGGTGGACAATATGGTCGAAGCAGTTCCACATTAAATACCAGGTGCAAGCAAAGGAAAGGAGGAATACTTAATTCAAAATAATTCTCACCCACAACCTTGGTGATGGTGTAAGGCCTGTATCGAAGTGGGAAAAACTTCCGATGGGGTCCTGTGAGGTGCTCTTTCTACAAATGCAACTAGACCTTATCACCCACTTGAAATTTGTGCAGTACCCGATGTTGATCGTGGCGCTTCTTGTACTTGGAATTGGCTTTCTGCACAATATCATGAACTTGTTGTTGGATGTAATGGATGCGCTAAAAAAGTTTGGCTTCCTAATCAGTCTCTATCTAAGAATGGGAGGACTCTTCCTGTGCGGCTGTAATGGGCAGAGCTACATCAATGGGGGACAATGGTTGGAACCCCAAGCACACCTGAAAATGGTTGTGGCCAATAGAGTTGTGGAGAGCTATGTTGTATCTATGTTGAACATAATCCCATGTGCGTGGATGTTTGGAATTATATATTTGTAGGATATGGATGATCATCATGTGGACTACCTTTGCTTTTCCATCAGTTTGTGGGTGGAAGGCAGATGATTCGGTTAGCTTGGTGTCCATCATCGATCATAGGATGGACCAAAAGGTTCTTAGAAACCTATTGTCTCGATCAGAGATAATAGTTTGTGGTATCCCAAAATGAATCCAAACATGTGTGAAGAAGATCTTGGTGGTGGCATCGATTGTGATGCTCTTCTTGTAGGGTGCCAAAATTTCCATATTAGAGAATAAATCAACAACCACGAAGACACAGTCATTCCCATGCCTGTTTGAAGGAATACCAAACATGTAATCCATGGAGATGGACTCCCAAGGCCTATCCGAATTAGGAAGAGGGGTGTGTAGCCCCTGTTTATTGATGGTGGGCTTGGAAATGGCACAAGAAGTTCAAGATCTGATGTACTTGTGAACATCTAATTGAAGCTTCAACCAATAAAAATTCTTCTTAAGTACTACCACTTTCTTTTCTACACCAAAATGTCCTGATGCACAGCTGTAATGATCTTCCTAGATCAAATTTCCATGCTTTCTTGAAGGAACACAAATATGGATCAAATGGCATAATAATCCATCCTAGATATGAAAGTTGAGAACTGTTTTTCCCACGCTCAATGTCTGATAGGCAGTAGAAAAGTCAGAGTCATTATTTTATAATTGTGTCCATCCAGATGTCTCATGTCCATGGGAGTTAAGAACTTTGGTTAGCGTTGTCGTTGGGGGTCGAATGAGAAAATATGTGACATGGTTGGTTCTACCATTCTTGTACTTGATATTAAAGTGGAATTGTTGCAATTATGTGGACCACTTCTAATGAAAGTCATTTTGTAATTTTCCTTGTGTATGCATGAATTGCAGAGGCTCGTGATCAGTGTAGATGATTGTTTCCTTCCCCCAAAATGTAATGCTTCCATTTTCAACATGCCTGCACAATGGAGTACATCTCTTTGTCATAGGTGAGATATATTCGAACAAAATCAGATAGATTTTCACTGTGGTAGGCTACCAGATTCCCATACCGAGTGAGGACTACACCGATAGCATAATTTGAAGCATCTGTCTCAATCTCAAATGGCCATTGCAGGTTTGGAAGAATGAGGATTGGTGCTAGGAAAAGGCAGGATTTTAAATCCTTGAATGCTTTCTTTTAGTGTGCAGACTACAAAAAATTGGCCTTCACGCTACCCTTGGTCACCTAGCTTAGGGCCCGAGAGATATGAGAGAATCCCAACAGAAACCACATGTAGAAGTTAGCAAGGCCCAATAAGCTACAAAGCTCGATCATTTTTTTCAAGACCAACCAATCACAGATGACTTGCATCTTGGCTGGATCCACATGTACACCTTTCTCATCCATGATGTATCCCAAATATTGGGTTCTCTACAATGAAAAGGAATACTTCTCCAAATTGGAATATAACTTATGTTGTCGCAGGGTGTCCAATACCTGCTCAATATGCTCCAAATGTTCCTCCCAAGTTTTGTTGAAGATGAGGATGTCATCCAAATATACAACCATAAAGGAGTTTGTGAATGGCCATAATATAAAATACATCATCTGAATGAATGTGGTTGGGGAATTATTCAAGCCAAAAGTCATGACCAACCACTCAAAGAGGCCTTCTTTTTCCTTGAAGGATGTCTTCCACACATCAGTTTTCTCAATCGACACCTGATGATAACCTAACTTTAGATCATTATTATTGAAAAACTTGGCTCCCTTTTTATGATTGAGAATATCATAAATCCACATAATTGGGTATTGGTTCTTGATTGTGGTATTTTTCAGGGCTCGATAATCAATACAAAGTCGTTATGTCCCATCCTTCTTTTGTACTAGAACAATTGGGCTCCCACAAGGTGAGGATCTTGGTCTGATGTGGCCCTTCAAAATTAGCTCTTGGATATGTCATTTCATTTCTTCATTCTCCATAAAATAATGCTAGTATATAGGTCTTTTAGGTAGAGGATCACTAGGTTTCCAATCAATTGAGTGCTTTACCTGACAGTGCACATGCAGCCCAGTAGGCGAGGCGAATATACCTTTGTACTCTTTGAATATTCGGTCCACCTGTTGCAACTAGGTAGAGAGACCCTGTGCATAGGTTTTGGCGGTTACAATGACCTTCCATTCATATTCCGATCGAACCATACAGAGGACAAATCTCTCGGTCTGAGAAATCACCTTTCTACACTGCTTTGTAGAGATCAAAGAGACAATAGTATTTGGGACTTCCTCCGATATCCTGTATATGTGATATCAAAAAGTAATAATTCCTAGGTTCATAAAAAACATGACGCTTCCACATATAGGGATTTCATAGAAAAAAATCACAAAATCAAAGTGGGGAAAAATCACACAATACCTCATCTTTGAAGGGTTTTATGCCATAGTGCAAGCGACATTGTTGGATGATGCAGATGTCCCATCCCTAGCTAAGCCAATTGATGGTATATGGCTGAGGATGCTATGTCGTTGTCAAGTTAAACCTATTGAAAACATCTATTGATATCAAGTTCTTCTGGCTACCGCTGCCAACAATGAAATGGAGTGGGGTTCCCTTCACCCACATCTATTAGTGGAAAAGATTCTCCCCTTATTCAGGCTCCTCTGATTCCTTTGGCTAGACTTTTGTGGTAGAGATGGTGACACTAGGTTCTGCATCAATGATCTGTATTCCCTTTTCTAGCTCTGAATTAGAGTTTGATTCAATATCTGACCCTGAGGCTTTCATATTAGCGAACAACGACTATTTGGAGTGACATTCATCAATATTGTTCCAAGGGATTTTTTGGAACTCACACCATTTTCCAGTGTCCTTCTTTGACTTCCTATTACCCTTCTTTGTTGGTGGCTTGGGCTTGTTGTCATGGGGTCGGCCATCCTTTCTATGTCATGTTTCTTAGGAGTTAGTTCCACCCTTACCATACACTGGGTGTTTCATATTTGCAGACCTGAATTCCCACTTATTCTGTTGCTTGAATTTTTCGTCAATTTTGACAACATATCGATAAGTGGCTCCCAATGACAAGATGTCCAGAAACTTCCTGGGGTTGTAACTTTTTCATACGATATTCATTTTAGGTGCATGGTATCTTGTTGGAAAGAAATATATGAGGAATACACATGTTGTTGTTACACTTTGGCTAAATCCTACAATGTGACTATGACGGGCCCAAAAAACATTGTTTAGGGCCTCTAAATGACCCCAGAAGTTTAGGACCCGAAAAATAGGAAAAACTGCCAAAATGGAAATTGGTCTTTGAGCCAGTGGAATAGGTAGGTGGCCACCAATATCCACCTGGATTAGTAACTCACATCCCATTTTTGTAAGACAAGCCTCGAGGGGCCCCACTGTCAATCCCTTTCTTGAATAACAACAACATCTGAATCAAAATTGAAATTAAACCATAGTCATCCTCGAGGTAGGATGTGAAACCTTGGAGAGTAACCAATATTCTCCTTCCACTTGTTATGAATCCAAAGAGCTATCAAATTTTCTCCACCTGATTTCCAAAAAACATGTCCACAAGAGTTTTTTCAAGGAGGGAGGGGATATCCTTAAGTTAGATATCCTGACCCACCACCATTTAGGTTTTTATTTTCCGTGATCTAATGAATTTTCAAGAAGAGGAAACAAAACCTTTTTCAGAAGAGC
>SNQJ01S0009577.1:7683-25413 GCA_010110895.2 Picea sitchensis | reverse complement strand
GGAAGGAGAAGGAGAGGAAGGGAGAGAGGGAGGAGAGAAAGAGGTAAGGGGAACACATGGATCTTCCCGCGGAATGGGCCGTCCAACAAAAAAAATCAATGGAAGAGAGGGACAGGAAGGGAAGGGAGAGGGACACTAGGACAAATTAGCGTCCGTAGGAAAAATATGCACCTCCCTGCTATAGCATCAATTTCCACCTTTGAAGCATTGAAAAGATTGTTTGCCTAATCCCTATCCTATTTACAAACTATTATTCCCCATACCTCCTTGAGACCTTCCAAAATACAATTTTTTGGAATATGTACGTTCCTTCACAGTTATCGTACTTGCATACATGCGGGCCACTAAAGGGAAAATCTCATACATGCCAGAAAATGATTAAAAATATATATATTTACGCTTATTTAAATTTTGAGTTACGGGTTTGGTTAGTTGCCTAACTCTTTTTACATGTATTCAACTGTCTCTAACTAACTAGAGACCACATAAAAGGAGAATTTGTCCAAGGAGAAAGGTAATGACAAGTAATGATTATTTACACACATTAATCAAACCTCAGTTTGGCTAACCCCGCCAAGTATGTAAACCATTATACATCCATGTTGTTGTTGGTTTGACTTGGAAATTGTTATTTCTAGCCCCCTTTTATGATCACTAACTTATCTTTCCAAGAGCTCCCCCTTATATTCATTTTAGGACTGTGGTAGATCTGAAGTTAATACCATTTTGTATAGCAGGAGCAAGGGTGGAGGAACCTATGATCTCTCTCGATAGGGAAACGACATGTAGGGCATGTATAAAGATGTAACCACCTTAACTGCTGAATAAATATAGAAACTCTTTCCTTCAAAATATGTTGCATTTGTAATGTTTTGTTTGCAATATTTTCATATATATTTCGTAGAATACTAGTTGTTGAGATTTTACTGTTATATTTCATTTGACTAACATCTAATTATTATTATAAATACCACTATGTATAGTCTTACATCTTTAAGGTTCTTGCAAGTTGCAAAGAAGCTACTAGAAAAGAGCGAAGAAACTAGGACAATCGGGAACGACATCAAACATAGGACTTTGGGTGAGTCAAACTTTCTCTTCCTCCCAATAGTTAGTTATCTCTTTTGAAAGAAGTTATTGTATCTTTGTTGCATGTTATTTTTGGGAAATTGTTTCTATATGGTCATTGACACACTATTCTTTGAATACTTATAATGTATTTAGGCCATCAATTGCTCTTTTGACCTCACACATTAGGTTCATTTTTTATAGGGTCAATTTCCACCTTTGAAGCATTGACAATCTTGCTGGCCTAATCCCTATCCTATTTAGAGACTATTTGTTAGTATTGGTTTTGTTCTAGTCATTAGTGCGCACCACGATCAAGATCAAGGGGTCAAAATTCAAGAGAAAGAGGTCAAAAGAGAGAGCTGACATAGCTCACACACCAAAGAGGAATATTATATGGTAAACCACTAGGAAATGTAAAACAAAAAAACAAGCCCTAAGGGCCCGAGACTCATTCTTAATACTCGAGTGCTTATCGAGAGCATGAGAGGTGATTATATCACCCAAAATACGTTTAAACCTCCACCCAAATGGAACCGAGTCATATAAACAAGGCATGAAAAGAAAGCATGGGTGGGAGCATGTGCCTGATCATCCAATGGTTGCAAAAGAGCTTGATAAATGGTAGATAGCACGTTTCACATCAAAAAATCATATGGAAGCTAACGTAGCCTCGAGGCATGATAATGGTTTCAATAAATTATGCGTCAAATGATAAAAAGTGTCACATGGTAAAACACAGAAAAGAAAACCACTCCCTTAGGTTCGCGACAGTGGTATTCCTATCCCATCAATATTATACACCAACCAACTCATTGACTATGGGACCGCTCGTTCAACACCTGAAAATGACTTCAAAATACCTTTGTGTTTCCTTCAAGCCTATCAGAGAATTCCATCTGTGGTAAAGGATCCCATTATTACTTCTGGTCCCCATGATAGACTCTGCCATATATACGCCAGGCCCATGAAGACACTTCAACAACTTCATGGACCAATCTCAAGCTTCCATACATCCACTTCTTTATGTTCATGTTAGCATGATGTCATCTCCAATTTCACACGTTTTTTAAAGACTATAATCCATGGGGAAAAAGACACACATATGGAGACAAAGGAACAAGGGAAAATTTGTCAGGAGAGTGGGAAGTTCTGCTAACAACATGACAAATCCATTGGAAAGGATGTGACATAGAATATGATACCAAAAATCACGTTCTCCATCCCACACCCGTCATCATGCCCCTACCTGGAACCGTCAGAATATAACAATCATTTTGCTTGACATGTTATTTCACGCATGTTCCAGATATTAACAGATTGGGCTATGTGTGGATAGTCATGTCACCCCCTCTACCGTCTCAGAAGACACATGTCAGTTTTGTATAGAAAGAATAGGGAGGCCGCGGTTAAACCATTTTGAAAATAATATATTTTCCATCCTGATGCATAATATAGTAGATGATGATCCACGTGCATGAACTTATTTCATGGGAAAAGGTCATCAACCATCCTGGATACAGATGTGGGGAAGATTTGTTCGATTTGTCATTATGGGCATAATTTCCTTCTCAAGTATCATTAGCACAACCAGGAAGCCAAAAGGGCATGAAGGAGCTCACCCTAATGTGCAACTGTATCATTTGACAAGCCTGAGGCAACAACTCTAGGAAAGAGATTCCAAGCTCCGATCATTGATACGTTGCACCAACAAGTGTTTAGGTATAAGAAGGAGGTGCGAGTAGGAATATTTCAACCAACCAAAAACCCAAATCATTCCATGGTAGAACAGGCCCACCTCCGTAGAGAAAGACCCCATGCAACCAATCAAAAAGACCCATCTCAAGGCTCAATAATACAAAGGGAACACCTCCCACTAAGCACCAATGCATCAACTTTGGGGGTAAAAATCTATTTTCACCCAGTTAAAATGAATATAAACCAGTAAAGGAGATGAAAATCGTTAATATGTCAAGTGTGGTATCAATATTCTGACAAGATGGAATAGAGCTTCAAGAAGCAGTATTGGTCCAAGTAAGCGATTTTCTGTCAAGTTAGAACAACTATAAATATGTAGAAGAAACTCATTAGTAAGGTTGACATTTTGGGGAATTGAAGAGTATCTTATACTCAAGATGTATGATCAAAAACTCCCTCAGACAGAGACCAATTTCAAGGCCACAGGATTCAAGAGATTCATCCATTGTGTTATTCTTTAGGCTATGCTTCTTTTGTGTGTGTGCTCTTGTAAAATCCATCCATCTCATTTCATGGCTTCTTGTATAAGATCCCCATTAATAAAATCTCGAACAACAAGTTTTATGACATGTACTGTGTGACTACATGTTGTTTATCTTATGATGTTGAAGTGATTTCCTATGAATGTATGACCACTTCATGTCATTTTTTCATGTATTTAATGATGTAAAGAGGGTACCTCCATGGATGTATATATTTGAAAATGTTTACTATTTGATGAATGTTTTAACGATCTGAAATATTTGTAAAAAAAATTGAATTATTGATTTCTCAACACGTTATTATGTCCATAGGTTGCGAGATTCACCTTAAATATGCCTCACACATCTATGTTGTGTTTCTCTTCAAGTCAAATGTCTTGATCTTGTTTCTGGTATTGTATGAGGGTCGAGAGTTCTGTATGAGAGAGAGAGAGAGAGAGAGAGAGAGAGAGAGAGAGAGAGAGAGAATTACTAATAAATTTTGCATAATTTATGTTGTAAAACAACATGGATTTAAGATCCGTTCTGGGTCTTATCCCTTGATGTTCCTTGACATAGTTCCAATATTTACAGCCCGAAACATCTCAAGGGATAACATCTGAAATGGCGTCATTTTCGGAGAACAAAATTTGAAGGTATTTTTCCCTGGGGATACAACATTGCAGATCTAGTACTCAGAGGTGAACGAGTTCCAGACACCTGGCTGTTAAGTTATTTTCACCTTGTGACTCCACAAGAAGGAGATCTCGCGTCTACTAGAAGACATACCAGAAGAAACCCAGATCCTGAGCATACTCCAATATACTCAGAACCTGAGGAGCTCATCACCTGGAGAAACCTCAGAGAACATGAAATATATTTTCCTCCATGTAGCCTTAATTTGGGAGCTTCTAATTCTGTTGTTCATGTAGGTAGTGAATTTTTAGAGACCGTTGATATATTTGTTGATTCTATTTATGTGTCTAAGCTACCTCTTGAATCCTTAATAGATATGCAAAATTCTCCTTTAGGATTCTGTCAAGAGGCAAGATCCTCCTTTAAACCCTTTCTGAAAAACCCTATTATCCCTCTGTCTTCCAAGGACCATAACATTATCTTACAGAACCTTATGGTTAATATAGGTGGAGGAAGAGCTGGGGGAAATCAATCTGCCCCACCAACTTTAAACCCCTAGGTCATGGCACGATTTTCCCTCTAAATATACATGCTCACATCCGTGACCTACCTGCAAATTACCTAAAGTTGTTACCCAAATACATTGGTGAGCCAACCCTTTCTGTTGAAGAACACTTAGCCACCTTCCAGGATTTCACTGATAACTTGTTCATGGAGCATGACGATGTATTCATGAGATTGTTTGTTCAAACCCTAGAGCGTGTTGTTCACAAATGGTTTAGGGAAGTCCCCACTACCTCTATTGACAATTGGCAAGATCTCGAGTCTGCATTTATGAAACAATGGGGGGAGAAGAGAGACAACTTGTACTACCTGACTGAGTTCGGATCCCTTAAGAAGAAATCAAACTAGTATGTTGTTTAATTTAATAGAAGGTTTAACAAGATTTACAACAAGATCCAAAGATAAATAAATCGCTTGCAGGAAACAACCAAGGTCGCATATGCTAGATCTTTTGATGCAATTGTTTCTGTGGCATTAAGGGAAAGGAGAGCTCCCAGCTTGTTGATAATATAGGACGATGCAATAGACATAGAAGGAAATATCATTGCATCAAGAAAAATGAAACAAATTTCTTATCAAGTAGATAATAAAAACATCATAGAAGACTGTGACCCTCTGAACCCAACCAAAGATGCTCATGAAGCTCGAATGGATGAAATGTCTAGAATGATAAGAAATATGAAAAACAAGATGTATATATTTTAAATGGAGAATGGTAATGTTAATAAATTCCCTCAAGAGGGATGGGTGAGGAATCCTAACCAGTTTAGGAGGCCTTTTAATCCTCAAGTCACGAGGAGAGAAAGAATAAATGATGAGAAACCCATTCAGCCTCTTGTTCTCCCTAATGATCAAAATAACCTTGTAGAGGAAGAAACAGATGACGGATATATTGAAAATCCATAAGACATACACCTATTGTAGGAGTAAAATAATACTATGCACCTAACTCAGAATGACTATGAAGAATCTCTCAACATTAAGGGGCCAACCCTAAAAAATGAATTCAGTGAAGAAGCATTGTTCTGTACTCAGTATAGAAGGTTTGATGATGCATTATAGGCCGAAATGCATAGGAAGTATGATCTCAGGCCTAGGAAGAAATATGTTAACTAGGATAGTCAACCACAAGCTAAGAAGCTAATCTCAAGTCTTTCTATGGATAAATTCAAAGAACTAAAAAATATTATCAAGATTAAAGAAGTTGGTGAAACTTCAAAAGCAGAAAAACAGGTGAAGGAGCTTGAGGAATCAATTGCATCTTTCCATTTTGAGAAAGAAATTTTTAAAATAAATATCTTGGTCCCATTGACCGAATTGGATAAAAATCCCTCATACCTCAAGCAGATTGAAAAATTCATACAAGGGAAAATCCCAACAATTCCACTTAACACTATGAATTTACAAGATGAGTCTCCTACTATAGTATTTGGTCCTCATACATATGATAAATAGGAGTCAGTTTCACCCTTCTTTGTGACCCTGAATATTCATAATAATATGCTACACAATTTTATGCTCGACTTTGGTGCATCTCATAACCTCATTCCAAAGGTGGTAATGGAGAAATTGGGGTTAGAAATAACCAGGACTTACCATGACCTCTACTCGTTTGATGCCAGGAAAGTGAAGTGTGATGGAATGATTAAAGAGATGGTAGTTACTTTGGATCACATTCTTGTTAAGAGCATTATGATGGATGTGGTGGTAGTTGATGTACTTGTGAACTATGGGATGCTACTATATAGAACTTGGGCTAGAAAACTAGGAGGTACGATGAAGATGGATATGACCTATGACATTGTACCAATATTTGGAGGAGAAAATAGAAGATTATACAGAGAAACAAAGTTTTTCTGTGTAGTCAGTGACCAAAATAATTCTATAAATCACCCCATATATTATGCTAATAAAGACCTAGGTTGTTTCATCCTCTAAGTAAATGAAGAGTATAAATAAGCCTTGGCTCTGATAAGTATTATTTTGAGCACTGCCTAAGAGACACATGATATATGGACAATGTACTTCGATGGAGCATATTCAAAGGAGGGAGTATGAGCGAGAGTAGTCCTTATTCCGCCCCCAAAAAAGAAGAAATTCATTTGTCCTACACATTAGAATTTGAAGCTACTAATATTATAGCTGAATATGAAGCCCTGATTTTGGATTTGGAAGCAACAAGGAATATGCAAGTTATTGACTTGGTAGCCTTTGGATATTCTGAGCTCATGGTTCAACAAATAAAAGGTGGCTATCAAACAAGAAACCCCAGGATGAGAGCCTACAGAAACCAAGTATGGGATTTAATTGATAATTTTTACAAAGCTTTTAATATAATTTCTCTCTCAAGAGAATTTAACCAACAAGCTAATTCCTTAGCAATAGAAACCAATAATTTCACGGCCCCTGCCAATCCTCATATGAGTTATGAGATTGAGATGAGGTATAGACCTTCCATCCTTGATAATATAAAGTATTGGAAAGTCTTTGAAGATGATCAACAGATCAAAATATTCCTGGAATTCATAGATGAATTTCCCAACACATATGTAGATTCAGATAATGAAGAAAAAGGAGAAACCATGCCTGAAGTAGAGATGCAAATGACTTATGAGTTCAATGAATACATGGTTGGTCACAAAGTCTTCCAATTGAAGAATAATTTTATCCCTAAAGGACTAGCCCCCCTGGAACAACTTTTTGATAGAAATTATGTGCCCATAAAGCCTACAATCATGCCCAAAGATGATAGCACTAAATAATTCAACATTGGGATAGAGAGAGAACCAAAATTCATAAGACTGTCCAAAGAAATCTCCCCCAGGAACAAGGATGCATACGTGCAGTTTTTCAAGGAATATGTAGACATATTTGCTTGGAAATATGAATACCTAAAGACATATGATACCATTATTATACAACACAAGATACTACTCAAGCCTGGTGCTAATCCTTTTAGGAAGAAGTTAAGACAAGTCAGCCCCTTATTGCTACCAACCATTGATAAAGCGGTGAGGAAGTTACTCGATGCTCAAATCATCATCCCTCTTAGGTATTTTGAATGGGTAGCTAATTTGGTATCAATTAGGAATAAGAGTGGAGAGATAAGGCTATGCATGGACTTCATAAACCTGAATAAATGCTCACTAAAAGATAACTATCTTTTTCCCAAAATGGACCATATACTTTAGAAAGTGGAGGGAGTAAACAAAATTTCCATGATGGATGGTTTCTCAGTATATAATGAGGTATCAATGCATCCTCATGACATGGAAAAAATATCCTTCACCACCCCATGTGGAACTTTCATGTATGATAAAATTCCCTTTGGTTTGATAAATGCAGGAGCTACATTTCAGTGGGCCATGGATATTCCCTTCATAGGAGAAGATGATTGATTCATTGTCATATATCTAGATGACATGAATTTTTTCTCCAAGTCATATGAGGAACACATCGAACACTTGAAGCTGACTTTTGTGAAATGAAAAAGGTTTGGCCTATCCTTGAATCCGAAGAAATATTACTTTTCCATGAATGAAGGAAACATTTTGGGCCATATAGTGTCTAAAGAGGGGGTAAATATATATCCATAGAGGTTAGAATAAACAAATAATATTTCTATACCCAAAAATAGAAAGGAGGTGCAAGCCTTCCTAGGTAGAATCAACTTCTTGAGAAGATTTGTCACCAATTTTGTTGATATAGTCACACACATCACTAACATGTTAAAGAAGAATCATGAAATAAAGTGGACCCTTGAAGCCATAGAATCCTTTTAGAAAATCAAAGAATCCTTAGTAAAATCACCAGTCTTAGGAAGCCCAAATTATGATAAGTACTTTTTATGTTTTCTTTTGCTTCTAAACACACCATAGTTGTTGTCTTGATGCATAAAAGTAACGAAAGTCAGGAGAAACCTATAACTTTCTTCAACAAAGCTTTGAGAGATGTCGAATTAATATATAGAAAGTTGGAGAAACAAGCATATTCCCTAGTTAAATCATTGAAATCCTTCATAGACTATATCTTGCACTCCAAAAAATTTGCCTATGTACCTAACAGTGCTATTAAAGATATTCTCACACAACCTGAAAGTGAGGGAAGAAGAGGAAAATGGATGGCTGAGATGCAGGAGTATGGCTTGGATATAAAGCCCACTAAGCTAGTAAAAGGCCAAGGGATGGATAAACTTATGGTTGAATCCAGTTTTCAAGCTATTGATTTGAATCTTATGACAACGAACCTCACAAGAGCTAGGCAAGAAGAAGATGAGGCACAAGATCCAATTTCTAAGGTTATCCTCAAGTTCTTCGAATCTGGATGGTACAAATACATATTTGTTTTTACCTTCAACACTTGAATTGCCCACCTTTATGGGATAAATCCAAGGCTAGATCCATCAAGCTCAAAGATGTGAAGTAATGCATTGTGGGATAACAGTTGTTTTGGAAGGATCCAGTAGGAATATTGTTGAACTGTCTTACAGAGGAAGAGACTGAGGAGATCATCACTGAATTTCATAAAGGGATACGTGGAGGTCACCATGCTTGGAGAGACACGGCATACAAAATCCTCAAAGATAGTTACTATTGGCCCTCATTATTTTCTGATGTAAACCATATGGTTAGGTCTTGTGTAGAATGTCACGTGTTTGAAGGAAAGAAGAAATTGCAACCTCTCCCCCTTAGACTTGTTCACACAGAATCATGTTTCCAACAATGGGGTGTAGATTTCATTGGTGAAATTCACCCAAATTCAAGTGGGAAGCATAAATGGATCCTAAAATCCACAAACTACTTCACCAAGTGGGTGGAAGCAATTCCCACCAGGGAAACAACTAATTTGGTCATCATCAAGTTCCTAGAAGAGAACATATTATCAAGGTTTAAATTCCCTAAGCAGAATATAACTGATAATACATAAGCTTTCAAATCTGCCAAATTGTTACAATTTTGTCAAGGGTACAACATAGAGCTAGGACATTCCACTGCATATTATCCACATGGGAACAACCTGGTTGATTCGTCCAACAAAAATATCATAAAGATCATCAAAAAGGTGCTATCAAAAATATATATGTATGCTTAATTAAATGTTGATTTACGGGTTTGGTTAGTTTCTTAACTCCTTTTACCTGTACTGAACCATATCTAACCAACTAGAGACAATATAAAGGAGAATATGTCCAAGGATAAAGGTAACAAGTAATGATTCTTTACACACATTAAGAAAACCTATGATTGGATAACCCTACCAAGTTTGTAAACCCTTATACAGATTCACTCTTGCTGCTAGTTTGACTTGGAAACCCTTGCTTCCAACCTCCTTTTCTGATCACCAACTTATCTTGCCAAGAGTTTCCCCTTATATTCTCTTTGGGCATGTGGTATATATGAAGTCAATAACATCTTGTATAGCATGAGCAAGGATGGAGGAACCAGGGATCTCTTTTGACAATGCAATGACGCATCAAACATGTATAAGTTGTAACCACCTTTAAGCTGTTGAAATATATATAGAAAATATTTCCTTCAAAATATGTTGTATTTGTAACATTTTGTTGCAATATTTTCATATATGTTTCGTAGAGTACTAGTTGTTGAGATTTTACTATTATATTTCATTATACTAATATGTAGTTATTAATTATAACTACCTCTGTGTATAGGCTTGCATCTTTAAAGGTTCTTAGGGTTGTAGAGAAGTTGTTGGAAAAGGGAAAATAAACTACGGTAATTGGGAACAACATCAATCGTTGGACTCCTTGTGAGTTAATATTTCTCTTTCTCCTAATAGTTAGTTATTTCTTTGAAATCAGTTATTATATATTTGTTGCATGTTCTTTTTTGGGAATTTGTTTTGTATGATCATTGGTACGTTGCAATATAGCCCACTATTGGGGATTTTCTAAAAAAACAATTCCTTAGATATCACAACCCAAAATCCACCTATTCCATCCCGCGAAACCTTCAATTACACTAAGATGTCACCTGTGTAGTCTGAAAAGCCCTAAGCCATCGGAGGGAAATTTCTCAATTTTATCTTTTTACTTAAATATGAATATAAATACTAAATATGTATCAATGTTGATTATCGTCTCAAATATATGATGAACGGGGCTGGACGAGCGAGACGAAGTGAGACGGAATGAGACGGAATATCAATGCGGCTAGGGCCTAAGCCCTAGCCGCCTCCCCAGTTTTTGATTGTAGAGGCTGCGGATCTTAAGTGCATGCTTGGCTGGGGAGTTCCCATGAGGGCGTGGTCGAGCGTTTTGGCGTCCTGCTGAGTTTCTGCATTTTGCATGTGTTTTGGAGCAGTGGTCTTGGCCTCCGTCTTTGTTTGCTGGTGGTCGACACCCTGCTACGATGGCCCCAGACCCAACTGACGATAAGGAAGAAGACCCTTTGGAAGCATTCAAAGCGTTAGTCCGGTCGGCAGGACCTAAATCCAAGTCTTCTCTCTCGTCTAAGTTTGTTTAGAAGTTGGAGGAGATGCCTTCTCTGGAGCTATCTCCAGAGGAGACTTGCAAGCTTTCCCTCCTTCTAGCATAAATGCTCTCATCGGAAAGTTTGCGGGGTTATGGCCTAGCCCCAAAGCGGTGGAGGCATGGATGGATGACCACTGGAAGTCGCTGATACAGGGAAGCGTTTCTCTGTTAGCAGTAGGCAGGGCCTTTTTGTCTTCAGTTTCTCGAGAAAAGAGGACCGTGATCTAGTTTTGGATGGACCCTGGCTTCATTATAGAGTCGAGGAATGTTCTTAGCCCCCTGGAATCTTGACTTCGACCCCGGAGCCGAGATCACCGCGGCCCCTATTTGGGTTAGGCTGCATCATCTCCCCTTGCATCTCTGGTGGATAAGATATCTGGAGGACATTAGAAATAAGCTAGGGCTGCGGCGTTCGCCGGGGAAGGGGGATCAGTTTACCTGCGCTCGTGTTTGTGTTGAGGTTAACCTCGAGAAGGTCTTCCGGAAGCCATTAAGCTATCCTTGGGGGAATGGTGCCATATCAAAGAGCTGGACCTGGCCGATTCCCGCTTTAAAAGTGCCCTCGGTGCCATGCTTACGGTCACTTTGCAAAAAAGCTGCCCCAAAACCTCAGAATGGGGACCATCCAAAGAAGATGATTTTCAGCCCGTCACGATGAAGGCGGCAGCAAAGGCGAAAGGATCCACTAGCCCGGGCTCCGAAGGCCACACACTCGATGAAACTCTAGAAAATAAGCGGCGATGTGATGAGAAGGGATGATGAAGCCCTAGATCGGAGTAGCTGGAGTTAAGGAAGACCCTCAGAGGGCGAAGCCTCCAGTTCCACCCCCCAAATTCGTGCTTGTGAGAGAAATCACGGGCTTAGGATCGGAACCCTTATCACGAGATGCAGTTATTCTGGATCCCCTCTAAGCTGACTCTGGAGGAATACGAACTTTTGAAGACAATTTAGTTCGAGTCTCCACCCTTACGAGAAGGACCAACAAAGTCTTGTGAGAGAAAGGAGGCTGACCTCAATGGCATTTCTTTAGGTTCTCGAGAAAAAGTTGAATCCTACATTAAAGGAAAATTCAGCTACCGGTTTAATGCTTTGCTTACGTCTTCTACTAGCCGCTACGGTTGTGAGAAATTACTCATGTATGAACTCTTTGTCATTTTCTAGAATTAGCTCAAGGAAGCAGATGGGATTAGTTTCCCAAGACATTCACAGAAGGTTGGCAGCACTGTTAGAAGTCACCAACCTTCTTCAAAGTTGCAACTTTAGGATTAAACGCGAGAATGCAGCTTAATGCAACATAACCGTTTTAGATCAAAAAAAAAAAATGTTGATTGTCGTCGTCTCATTATTTCTTATCATTCCATCTAAAAATCAATTACAAAATATGCTTTCAAAATATTTTCTAAAATTTATGAAAATAGGTTACAAGAATATTAGGGGACTATCAAGATCCATGTTTTTCTACATACATAAGGTTCCTCACTAAAACAATAGTTAATCGAGACAACACAATAAGAAATATTTCTAATGTTGCTAAATCCCATTCAACATTTTCAAAATATAGTCTAAAAGTTATGAAAATAGGTTACAAGAATATTAGGGGACTATCAAGATCCATGTTTTTCTACATACATAAGGTTCCTCACTAAAACAATAGTTAATCGAGACAACACAATAAGAAATATTTCATATGTTGCTAAATCCCATTCAACATTTCCAATTATAAATTTATTTCAAAAGGTCTTTCATTGGAAATAAGGTATTACAAAAAGTGTTTATTAATTATGATAACAATCTCTTACAAAAACTAGTGTTTATCAAAACTACCTAAACCTTTGTTCACATTTTTTCTATGATAGAATAATATGGCCACAATCATATGATGCCCACAACTCGGAAGACCCTTGGGGACCTAGGGTTGAATATGACCATGGTTTATTTTCATTTCCAATGAGGATTTCGATGACATTGACTTTTTTTTTTATATGGAGCATGTGACTTCTATACGAACCCATTTTGTGACCTTAGCATAGATATAGGTGTTTCAATTGAAACTCTTTTTTTTCAAATTGAAAAATTGATATATTGACTCTAAAAAGATTAATATAATATTAGTATGCTTATCAATCATCTCACTAATCTTTTTATTATGAAATATATATTTTTAATATATAATATTAGTAGGTTTATTGTGATTCATAACCTTATTCTTAAGATCAATAGAATTGTTTTTTAATTTTATATTCTTAGATCAATAGAATTGTTTTTTAATTTTATATTCTTAGATCAATAGAATTGTTTTTAATTTTATTCTTACATTAATAGTTTTTTTTTTTAATTACAAATGTATTTTAATTTTAATTTTATTCTTACATTAATATAATTTTTTAATTTGTTCTTACAATAATTGAATTTTTTTTAATTAAATATTTTTATGAGCCAATTATGATGTTTTCCATTATTTTAATTTTCCTATGTTACTTTTTTAAACAATATATGTTTTAATTGATATTTCACTTGTGCATTTAAAAATCCTTCCAATATACAATTTTATTTTCAATATATAATATTTTTCATTTTAAAATAAAATAATTTTTATAGTTTCTCATTTCATTTCTTAAATACATATATTTTTATCTTTTCTTTTTAATTAACAATTTTTTTTAATTTTTCTCTATCTTTTCATTATTATTATTATTATTATTATAAAAATCATAAAAAATTGTTCTAAAATTTATATCTATTTTTATATACATTATAGTCTTTTAATCACAACTTAAATCTATCTTCATCATTATAAAAATCATAAAAATTATCCTACAAATTTATATTTATTTTTAAAATGCGATATAAATAGATACAAAACCTTAATTAAGAGAAATAAAAAAGACTATATAAATAAAAGCAAAGAATATTTTACACTTATTTAAGATAGATGTTAAGTAATTCTAAAGACAAATTCTAACTAGTAAAGAGCCAAGAAAATAATACTATTCCTTTGAAGTTAAGAATTTCTACTTTAAATTTTTTTACAATCCCCTAATATCATGGACAACATTCAAACAATTCTACAAATAATAAAGTATTAAACATTTTGTTAAAAAGTTTAACTTAGTAACATTTCATCTATTTAATGTGACATAGAATTTTTACTATTTTTCAAACATTTTTCTATTTGTGATTTCTTAATACTTTTTATTTGTTTCAAACTTCTCTCGAAGTCACTTATCCATTTTCAAATTAACGTTTTATTTTGAAAGTCTTTCATTCCTTCCCATGGTAAACAAATGTTATGACACTCTCCATCGATGGCAATTTATAAATATGTTGATATAATAACCCTTTCTAAATACAATGTATATCTCATTATTTACTCCAATTTATATTATATTTCTCAAATATAGAATAATATTAATTTATAATAGTTGTGGAGAAGTACTTTCTACATCCCAATGTGAGGGAGATGTGTAATTCCTTCCTTGTTCAAGATAGGGTTGACATGTGGCATTTAAAAATAATAATAACAATTTTTTTTTCAATGACTGACCATAAATAAAAATATTTTAATGTCACCTTAAGTAAAATATTTTTATATCAACTTTACACACACACACACACACACACAAAGAGTGGGTCAAGGGAATATTTGATCCAATCAACTTTACACACACACACACAAAGAGTGGGTCAAGGGAATATTTGATCCAAGAACATATCACAAATATAAACTAAGCATAGATCTAGTTCTAAGCTTTGGAAGAAGTGGATCGAACATAGATCTAAACCAAATGTAGATCTTGTATCAAGCAAGTTAAGAAAGAGGTTCTATCATAGATTCAAGGAAATAATAAAATGTTTCTGATTCCACATTCTTAGTGAGAGGATCACTTAGTTCTAGGGTTATTGGCTACAATGGACTGGAAGGTAATTATGGAGTTACTGAATAGAGTGGCTTGAGAGAAGATTTGAATCAAGAATCGATACACCCTCAACACATGCCTACCTTCATTAAAAAAATGGTGATATTGATTGTAGGTGGATGGATAGGAAGTGGGCATATGGGTAGGTAGTGGAGATTCCATTGACTAGTTATGGAAGCCATAAGTAAGTTGAGAAGGAAGATGGCGAAAACTCTCATCAATATCCTAATATAGATACATATTTATATCCCCTATCCGCCCATAGGGAAAGTAGTGTGGAGAGATTAAAATATTTTCTCATAGTTTAAAGTGGTGGTAGAGGTTACATGACTAGTCGGTGTTTTACACCTAAAGTGTACACACCAAAAGCGTTTTAATTTTTTGATAATGTGGTAGGATAGGTTTCAAGAATTGTTGGTGTCAAAAACTGGGTGAGTCCACATATAAAACAAAGGTAACCATATTTCCCATATTATTGGTTAACATATTGTGGTTGGAAGGAGACAAGATTCAAGGGATGGAGGAATATTTCATCTCATGGACTATTCTAAATATTTTTTACCAGAAGATTAATTTTTTTCTAATTACACTAGTATTTGATGTTGGTGGAAAGGCTCCCTAGGGCCTTGGGAAATAAAGGGGGATAATACAGTGAAAAATAAAAACTTAGGGTAAGTGGTTTAATTGACAATCTAGTGGGAGGTACCATGGTTCCAATTTGTGAGGCCTTTTGTAGGCCTAATGTCAGGATTCGGATCATCCTTTGGAGGATAGTCAATGTATATCTTTTGAAGGATGATTATACTATGAGAAGAGTAAATATATCTAGATTCAAGGTCTTGGAAGGAGAAGTCCTTGAACCTTCGAATCACTCTCTATACTTAGAGTTTTCATTTATGAGATGGATGATGGAAAGAATATGGTTTTATAGGTCGTATATGGCAGTTTTATAGGTGGGAAGCTGGAATTACAACATTGCAAGGAGAGATGAGGGTGAAGGAGGTGATGGGAAATAAGAAACATAAGTTGGTTAGTGAGTGGTGAAGAGTCAGGGGAATGGGGTTTCCTTGGTTATTGATGAAGTCATGGGTGTAAAATAGATACTTGATTAGTAGGAAATACCTTGATAGGGAAATTCATGGGTTGGAGAGTGACATTAGAACAAATTGGAAGTTGGATTCAAGATGTGTGGGTTCCCATTCTTGGTTACATTCTATCCTTTCACATTATTTATCGTGGATGGATGGGGTTCTTATTCAATTCCAAGGTAGAATATTTGTCCATTATTAAAGGAGCATGGTTCATGGATAATTATTTCCTATCCATGAAGACATGACATCATTTACTTCATCCCAAAGATGAGTTTACAAAGAAAAATCCAGTCTGGGTTAAGCTACTTACCTTACCCATGGAGCTTTGGATAGTACAATCTCTTACAATTATTGGAAATTTTCTTGGTAAGACACTTCTAATTAATGATATCATTTTGACTAGTAACATTAGGTCTATGGCAAGGTCGACGGAGGTGGATGGATGGTAAAGTCGTTCTTGAAATGAAGGTCAGGTCTTGTGCTCAAACCGGAGCAAGGACGTGGTCTAGTCGCAGAAAAATTAAAAAATGGGCCAAGCCCGCTTACTTTTTTCGAAAGGGGTTGGATCCAATGGTGGAAAGCGAGGAGTTTTTCACCATTGGGAAAGGTTCAATTCTCGTGAGGGCTTTACCTGGAGCCATGGGGACACCTTGAGGTAGTGTTCGAACATGTGGTTGCACCCAAAGATACCATATTAAATGGTATTGTGACCCGTGCACACATAAGTGGATCTAAGCCCACCCCCATGTCCTTCAAATTGAAACCCCTAGATGGGGTGCTAGTTGAGAACACGCGTCGAGCAGAGAGGCCAGGAGAGAGCCTCTGTGGCACCGACCACATGATGATCGCGTGCCTCTCCCTCCCACCTGCCTCATGCCTTTAAGTTCTTCTCACTCGAGAGAGGGCACCATTACTCTCAGTGCACCCTGCTCTACCTTGCCGTCCATCCGATGGACCAACACCTTCGTTCGACCTTTACTTTGCATGTGCGGTTATTTATGGAATTGCACCAGCTCCTCGGGTTATTTGAATTGTATCAGAGGCTTTGGATGTATCATTCCTTCCTAGTTGTTTTCTTCAGAGCTCGACCTCCTGCCCAGACTTTCCCCAGTTTGTTGTCTCCCTCTCCCGGTCTGTTCTTGGTTCATTTTCTCCCTCCCGGTGTTTCAGAGATGCCCAGGCTTCAAGGGAAGTCCAAACGAGGGTCGTCCTGGAAGACAAGTTGACCCCATTTAGTTCTATGTCCTCTGCCCGCTCCCTCCCATTTATCCTCCTCTTCGACGACCACCGTGTCCTCCTCCCTAGCGCAGTCGACCCAAAATCCAACCAACCTCCCACCCCTCTCTGCGTCCCTTGCCAATATAACGAAGGGGTTGGACTACTCAGTGGCCTCATTGGATTACAACCCAGGACCTTCTGGAAATCCGACCTCTGCTTCACATCCATGCCCATTGGCTCCTCCTAACCCGCCGGCCTCCCAGTTTCTTTAGGCCCCGCCTCTCGACGCTCGATATCAGATGGATGGTCTGGAAGCCAGCCAAAATTCATGTCAGCAACACCTGTTTAGAACCAAATATCAATATAGCATAGAAAAACCTTAGAATAAGTACTCAACGCCTTGAAAAAGAGAGAAATTCAGATAATAAGCCTCTTCGAGGGGCAACCTCCTTATGCCCACATAAATGTACAATTCCAAGATGATTCAAAATGAAAATGTCTCCTTGGTATATATAGGAGACTAG
>SNQJ01S0009576.1:171880-198975 GCA_010110895.2 Picea sitchensis | reverse complement strand
AAGAATTTCACGATTTCTTCGTGATCTGCTACAATCTTTGACAGATTTGAGCTATTTTCAAAAATCTTTAAACGATTCAGCCTTCTGCTTGAATCTTTAATGAATTGAAGCGAAATCTTCAAGTTCTTTAAACTTCTTTCGTTGTGCAGCTCTTCTGCGTCAATTTTTTATGGTTCTTTGAGAAAATTGTGCAGGTTTCTTCTTCTGCGATCTCTGCTTCCACCGCTAGCTTCTCACGGCGATCTTTAAAGAGTATTGCAGACAGTTTTCCAAGCCTTGTGAAAAAACTATGTCGCGTGCTCTCAAGATGCGTGTAAGCTCTGTGGTGTGAGGATCGTGTTGCTCTCCCAATTGTGTGAAGAGGCTTACTGCTGAAGCTCTGATACCATGATAAATTGTGGAGCAAAAAGAAAATGCAGAGAGAAAAAATAGAACAGTATATTGAAATGTATGAAGAAGTACAGAACTCAGAAGATAGTTGAAGAACTGAAGCACCCCAACAATAGGGAATAGCTGAGCTTATATATGCTCAAGCAAGACAGAAATAGAAAGTACAACTGCCCAGTACAGCTGGCAGTGTACAGTGATACTGTTGAGGGTACAATATATTTAACAACACTCAACTACCATTTTACCCATGCCTCTGGAATCCATGAGATTGTTATGGATGTTCTCTTATTGCTAATAAGATCATAATCCATTGCACTCTCTAGAGATTGTTATGGATGTTCTCTTATTGCTAATAAGATCATAATCCATTGCACTCTCTAGTAACCTTCTCTACGCTTCAATTAAAATAATTCTACTCACCCTAGCTTAAGAGGAGAGACTCAGTGTCTCCAAGTTCTATTTTTTTTTGGTTGTCGTCCAAATATTATGGAAACCCTAGAACAAGGAGAGCACGCGTGAAACCTAGATTGAGGGGAGAGACCCCGCACTCTTGTTTTTTTTCTTTCAATGACTTGCATACGATCCCCAACTGAGAAGAGATTAGCGTTATTTCTCTCTTATATTCTAATGTTTCTCCTTGTTTTCAAATTGTTGAGAGTGAAGTCCGGCTAGAGGAGATTCCAAACGCTCATTCGCACATGATCATTCTCCACAGTCCAACATTTCCCACGACCTGTCTGGTTGACCCACGCTCCCATGATTTTACCCTAGCAATGGGTGCACCATTCATTTCTCATCTCCGTGAGATGGATGTTTGGTAAATGAATGATTTGTTGTTTGAAAGAAAAAACACAAGCTACAATTGTTAGATATTATGGGTGTCGTTGTGTTTTAATTAAGAGAAAGAGTAGACGTGGAAACTCTCTATTGCGTGACACTTAAAACTCTATATGATTCTACAACTATGGGACTACATATTAGTGTGGGTTTGGGGAGATCACACACATTCTAACTTGTTGGTAGAAAACCTGACCCTAATTTCCTCATTCACTCACCATACGTGGTGTGGCATTGAGCTCCCACCTTCAGCGTTGGAGCATTCACTCTGTAGCCACACCTCTCACAATCGTTTTGGGACATTAAACCTTGTCAATCAATAGCCATTGTCGACCTAAGAGATTCAATTGATTATGTGCCAGTAATCCATTTGGGTTTGACATAAGATACATTAAAAGAAACTGTTTGTGTTTGGCATAAGATATGTTACCAAAAAAAATGTTTTAATTAACATTTGTAAGACAAGCTTATCATCGAAAACTGTTGCAAAAAGCAAAACCTCTTCCAATTAATTTTATGTGTTGGCCACCCTCACGAGCTTAGAGAGCCAAGTGCCACTCCTAGGAAGTGTTTTGGCTTATGTGGTGATTTGATTTCACCAACCACCACATGTATGGAGAGAAACTTGGGATGAGGCCAAGCGATAGGTCACTTTATGCATTGGATTATTAACCTTGCGACTAGTTGATTAATAATTGAAATGTAAAGAGTTGAATTCCCTTTGCTCGTGTTGCAAGCCAATTAATAGATACCATAAACCAATCTATTTATGAACTCCATTTGATATTTATGCTCACAGTGTTCTTATAAGCAAATTATAGTCATGATCAAGAATGAAGTACTCCATTGTTTCTTGGAAGATATTTTACATCTCAACATTCCATTGCAAGTTATTGATGAGTGCAAGTCAAAAGAATGAGCCTCCAAGAGGAGACAAAAAAAACATATTCACATCTCGACAAAATTTAGATAGAGTTCATAAATTAAATTTCCACATAGATATCCATGTTGGTGAAGGGAGTGGAAGATGGTATCAGAGAGAGGTTACATCCTTTACCGAGTGACTTCTTCCGTGAACAAAATATTGCAAACCACAACATGAGAAAAACAAGGAGTGATAAGTTGGAATATTTACCAGCCAAGAATGACGAGCTTCAAGAAGAGAATGAGAGCTTGAAGGCCCAGGTTAAAATGTTTAACTAGAGGATGGAAGAGTTGGAGAACCACATGGAGACTTCTACAAAATTGTTTCCATTGCTAAAGAGGAAATTTAAAGAAGTCCAAGACTCCCTCATAACAGTCAGATTGGGAGAAGCATTGTGTACCTTGGTGAGAAGGTCATCCATATGGATAATTGGAAAGAGGACAAGTTCACAAAGATGATGATGTAGTTGCAACAAGAGTTGGTAGGGAAGGAAAAGGCCTTGGAAATGCTAATGCTACAAGAATATGTCCAAAAGAACATAGGAGCAAGGAAAACTTTCATTTCCATTGTAGATTCTAGCACCATGACTAAGGCTACCTTGGCATTCTCATCTTTCATAGACACCTCTCAAGAGAACCTTGGTGAAGCATACAAGAGGTATTGGCTCTAAATTTCTAAAGAAAATAGGATATGATGGACAAGGGTTAGGTAAGAGGAGACAAGTTATATTGAGCCCCATCGTAGTCACCCCTAGGCCAATCATGAAGGGCTAGGATTTGATAGCATAACTTAAAATTCCATCACCATGAAAACAATTTTCGTAAAGGAAAAATACACACTGGAGTTGGCATGCTCACCAGGAGGAGTAACAACAATGAGTGAATGTGTCATCCCACTACTATTAAGTACCTCAATATATATACAAATATACTTCAGAAATAACCAAGAATCTCAACAAGAATAATCCTTCACCAAAAAACAAGAAATAGTCAAAACCCTTGAGGTAGGTTAACACATTATATTAATCTTTAATGAAGGATAAAACTCCTCAAGAAATCCTTGTGGTAACACCATATATTAATCTTTAAGGAAGGATAAAATTCATCAAGAAATCATTGCCTGTACAATAAAAATATTCTTTATTGTGCTTCAATACATTGCTTACACTTATTTATATAGCTCTCTCTATCTCCTAGGAACCTTCTAGAGAGACTTATCACATTTATTATATCTAATTACCATAATGGGTCTTATTTAATACAATAGTGGACCTAGTCCACTTTACATTGAATATACATAACCACATTCCCATTCGGTACCTCCCTAGGTACCCCATATTACCTCCCCAGGTCTACTACATTCCTTCCTCCTTCGCATATTTTGTCCTCGAAACACGAGAAGAAACCATACAATATGACCAGCTAAGCAATGTAGCCAACTTGTACCAAGTACGAACATACATCCATCATAATGGAAGATGAACATGATGTGCAAGTGCAGCCTTGCCACCCTAATCTCGATAGTTCCTATGTTTCCATGGGATTTTTTCGCTAGCCAGATGTCTTCTTGCATAGATCATAGTCCTCCATGCACCTCTTGATCGGTTTCCTTTCTAGTGTCGTGCATAAATGTGTTGAAGCTCACACCCTTGCCTTGATGATTGTTGTTTCTCTATATGATGTGGATGGCAATATACAACAACTATAGGAATCTGTTCTTTTTTCTTCAACTCTGTAACACATTGTGCCTTTGAGTCAATGACTTCCTTGGCTTCATTATTGTGTCTTTCCTGTGGCTTTCCTTCATCTCCTTCAGTAGACTTTGCCTCTAATTCAAATTCAGACTCTACAATAACTTCTTTGTTCACCACCGTGGGATCATCTTTTTTACTAAGAGACACATCATGTGATTTTCTTCTTCTTGTACCACAACTTCAAAATCTTCTTTTGCACATTAATATTAATGGTACCCACAAATTAATGGGGATCGAACCGTCTGCAACTAGGCGACAAACCCTAGCACATTGAAATTCCAACAACTCGTGTTCGCCTGATGCGCGCTCTGACGCCAGAGCACTCACCACCCAATACCTCGATCTGTAGACTAGAACTCAGCACAACCCCTGTTAGCCTTACAATGAGCTCGGGGGAGGGGTGGAAACCCCCCTCGTACAACGACATAGCCGCCAACGACAGAGTCGGGTCCCGCGCTAAAAGGTCGGCTTTCGAACCACCGGTGCATATGAGGGAGCAACTTTTTACCCAGGAACAAATTTTCAGCAAAGAAATGGAGCTTGAACCCAGTACATCTCACTCGCAAGCTTCCAAAAGCTCGCTCCCAGGTAAGTGTATCCCTCAACTAGATAAACCACCTCTGTACCAAATAAAATCGACTAGGGTGGGGGAACACACCCAATTTATGATGGAACACGCACTGATAGGTAAATTCTTGGGCCTCTGGCCGACTGAGAGAGATCTCACTCGCTGGATTAAAGACTGGTGGAACCCTAAAGGAGATTATGAGGTCCAGCTCAACTCCAAGGGTTTTTTCACAATCATACTATACAATCTTGAAGACAAAGACAAAATATTTGACAACGGACCATACTTCTACAACTCAGCGGGCCTTTTTCTAAGATTCTGGACTGATAGATTCAATCCAGAACAAGAAGACTTCACAAGAGCTCCGGTCTGGATCAGGCTATACTCCCTGCCTCAGGAATTTTGGTTAGAAGAAATACTTATGGGCATAGGGAATACGATGGGTCAATACGTCAAGGCTTCAAAGGCCACAAAGATAAGGAAGTATACATCATACGCCCGTATCTGCATTTACATGGACATATCGAAGGCCTTGCCGGGCTCCATCACTCTAGAATACCAGGATGAGGTCTGGAACCAAACAATCGACTACGAGCATATACCCTTTCGATGCTGGAAGTGCCACGAGCACCGTCACCTGTTCAGAGACTGCCCCTTGAATGCCCCAGCCCCTAAGCCCTCTGAGACCAAGTAAAAGGATGGTTTTACCAATGTCATAGGCAGGCGAAAGAACCCTTCAAGAAAACAAAACCAGAGCTCGGCCCCAAAGGTCCCCTCCAAGAACTCTTTTGATGCCCTGAACCAGCTTTCGAAAGAGACGGATTCACAGAACCCCCTCCAAGCTTCAGGGAAAGGAAAAGGCAAAGGCCATGAAGTGCCACATCCAACACATCCAAAGGAAACAACTCAGTCAACACAAAAAGGCAGGGAAGAAGACACTAATATGCTCATGGATGAAATGGATCTCGCAGAAATTGACCTAGGAAAACTGGAAGAAGCACTCAATCAAAAGTTTCTACAGCACATTCGAGTGGAACAGCTCAGGAAAGTGCATAAGGTCTTTACCAACTCAACCGCAAGATCCACAGCCAGGTTGGGCATCTCGCCGGATCCGACCATCGAGCCAAAAAAAACTACCAAGGAAAATAAAAGGCGTGGCTGCAAACCATCCCAGCAACTCATCAAGGAGGCAGGGCACTTAATGATCAACTCTGGGCAGATACAGAGGCTTTCGGAGGGATACCTCCACCCCCCCCCCACCATCCTCATGATGAAGATAATATCTTGGAATATCAGGGGACTTAATGGAAGATCTAAGCAACGGATCCTCCGAGATTGCATTAAAACAGAGAATTCAGATATCCTATTATTGCAGGAAACCAAATGTGCAGGAAGGGAGGTGGAGAATATTTTTCGAAACAGCTGGAAAAATGGGGAATTCCTCTTTCAGGATTCAGTGGGGGTGGTAGGAGGGCTTGCTATCCTTTGGAACCCACAGGCAGTCACTCTACTTCATCCCTTCTCCACCAGAAACACCTTAACAACTCTCTACAAAGATCTGGCCTCCTCCAAGGATGACGCTATCACAAACGTTTATGGTCCACAATCTATGCAAGCCAAGGAAAGATTTATACGATCTCTTCAATATGTTCAAACCCTAATACACACTAATAATCAGAGGTGACTTCAATATGATCCTAATGTTGGAAGAAAAAATAGGCGGCTCAAAGAGGTTGGAGCAGGACAGCGGTATGTTCAAAACCCTAATAGAACAACTGAACATGGTTGACATGGAAACCCGGAATGGAATCTTTACCTGGTCCGATAAAAGAATAGGGCACCAGCACGTGGCCTGCAGACTGGACCGTTTTATAGTGACCGAGGCTCTCCTTGAAAGCGACCAGGCTTTGGAAGCAAATATTGTCCCAAAAGCAGGGTCGGACCACTGGCCCATCGTCTTCTGCATGGACCCGGGTTTCCCACCTAGGCCCAAACCTTTCTGTTTTGAAAAGTTTTGGCTCTCTCACCCAAACTTTCATCAGTTACCTCACACTTGGTGGGCCCAAGCAAAAATTGAGCATGGCACTCATATGTACAAACTCCAGCAGCGCCTCAAGAACTTCAAACTGTACCTAAAACAATGGAACAAATCCACATTTGGAGACATTCTCCTTAGAAAGCGGGAAATCGAAGAACAACTAGAAGAACTCCAGCGAACTTTCATAGCAGGGAATCGAACGCAGGACATGGCGCGGGAAGAGGAACAGTTGATAATGGACTTAGAGACCTGCAGAGAACAAGAAGAGATCTTGTGGAGGCAAAAATCTAGGGTCCAATGGCTTAAGGAGGGGGAGCGCAACACAAAATTCTTCCACAGGGCGATGACGTACCGTCGATATATTAATCGCATCTTTCAGTTGGAGGACGAGCAAGGTGTCCCAATAAGAGAGCATGACCAAATAGCGGAGGTGCTTAATTCCTTCTATCAAGATCTCCTAACAGAGACCAACACAAACAGGGAGGAGGCCATCCAAAAATTCACTCGGCACATACCACGATTGATCAACTCAGAGCAGAACAATGATTTGATGAGGCCTATCACTCAGTCTGATGTGGACTCAGCCGTAAAGGACATGCCCCCAGGGAAAGCACCTGGACCTGATGGCTTTACCACAGACTTCTTCCACCACTGTTGGGACATGATCAAGGAAGACGTCTGGCTGGCAGTTGAAGAGTCCAGAACTTCTGGTCAAGTTCTCTCTACCTTAAATGTAACCTTCATCACTCTCATCCCCAAGGAGGAACGGGCCACCCACCTGAAGTAGTTCCGTCCAATCTCCTTGTGCAATGTCATTTACAAGATAATCACGAAAACCATTGCCAATCGCCTCAAACCTCTCCTGCCGCTTATTATTTCGAAGGAGCAATCTGGCTATGTGGAAGGGAGACAAATCATGGACAGTGTCATATTGGCCAATGAGGTGATCCACTCCTTAAAGACGAGAAAAATACTAGGTATGCTCATTAAACTTGACCTTTCAAAAGCTTTTGACAGGTTAAGTTGGCAATACTTGCGGTCGGTTCTGGATTCTTTCGGCTTCTCGAATGATTGGGTGGACTGGATTCTCAAGCTCACTACTTCCTCCTTTTTCTCAATTCTTGTCAACGACACACCCTCCCGACCTTTCCTCTCTACCAAGGGAATCAGGAAAGGTGATCCTCTCTCTCCTTTCCTTTTCATAATTATGGCGGAAGGCCTAGGCCGATATCTGAAAACAGTGGTCCTCGAAGGGACGCTCGAGGGGCTGCCACTCCACAACCTGCACCCGATGCCCTCACATAGCCAGTTTGTCGATGACACCCTCCTTATGAATACTCCCACGGTCAGAGAGGCAACCAATCTCAACTCAATTCTCTCTGACTTCTCGGATGTGTCAAGTATGCTGCTCAACCTGGATAAGTCCAAACTTTATTTCTTCAACACGCCAGTCTCGGTTCAGGCCCATATCTCAAGACTTCTAGGCATAGACAGATGCTCCCTCCCCTCCACTTACTTAGGAATACCCTTGACCGGAGAATTGGTGAGATCTATCTCATAGGACAACCTGCTATTATCCATTGCTAACAGGCTGAATAGTTGGACCTTCCGACCTCTGAATATTGCGGCTAGATTAGTTCTGCTTAAATCAATCCTGCAAGCTTTACCTACGTACCTCTTTACTGCTTTGGCTACGCCCATTCTGGTCATCAAAGCCATTAGGAGTCTTCAACATAATTTTCTATAGAAGGGACACCAGGGTAATAAGAAATGGGCCCTTGTTGGTTGGGATAAGGTGTGCAAACCCAAAACATTCGGAGGACCGGGCATTCGGGACCCAGGGAAAATGAACCAGGTCATGGGAGCCAAGATGTGGTGGAGATGGCTGCAACACCCACATGAAATCTGGGCACAGCTCTGGAAGTAGAAATATGCACCAACAGCGCAACACGACCAGCTAATCAGATTCAATGAACAAAGGCAAGGATCCAATATCTGGAATACCGCTTGGCGGAATCGCCCCCTCATACAACAACACGCCTTCTAGGAAATAAGGAATGGTGAAAGTGCATTATTTTGGCAGGACTCGTGGCAACAGCTACCTCCTCTTGATGAAATGGAAAGCCTTCACCCTCTTAAGATCAAGCTGCAGCAATACGACCTCAAAAAGGTTAAGGATTTCTGGCTCCCAAGTCATGGAAGACAACAATGGAGACAATGGAAAACCAACAAAATAGATCTACAGATTGCGGAGAACTTCGACCTTCTACCGTGGAAGGAATGCATGCAACTCAGGAAGATTTATTTTAAGGATGGTATGGATATTCTTCGATGGGGTCACTCCACGTCAGGAATTTTCTCGGTCAAAGAAGCTTACCACCTTCAAATGAATCCTCCGAACCAAGCCCCTGAAGTAATCTGGAGCAAAGTCTGGCAACCTTTTCTCTGGCCTAAGATTTCCCTTTTTCTCTGGCTAACAGCTCAAAACCGCATCCTCACCTGGGACAATCTTATTAAGAAGGGCTTCACTGGCCCTTCTAGATGCCCCCTTTGCCAACAAAGTGAGGAAACCATGGAACACCTTCTCAACAATTGTCATTACAGTCAACAGATTTGGGATTGGGGAGCTCAAGCTATGCGTCGTTCCCAGTGGAATCGTGGTAGCATTCGGGACACTCTAGCCAATTAGGAAACATTCTCCTTTCACAACCCAATTCTCCAGTGCATTTGGCAGCTGCTCCCGGGCTTCTCCCTCTGGCCAATCTGGAAGAAAAGAAATCAAAGAATTTTTAACTCCAAACCTTCCCCTTCTACCAGCACTTGGGAAAAAATAAAACGCTTTATCTGTGAAACCATTCTTAGAAATTCATGGCTTCACGATGACATTCAGTGCAAGCCTGAGGAGAAGCTCATTCTAGAAAGATGGAATCTGCATTTGCGCATTAAGAGACAAAGGAAGACCAACAGAGGGTGTGATAGCAGTCCTACGGTATGGACCCCACCCCCATCTGGCTTCCTTAAGCTTAATTTCGATGGGGCCTCCAGGGGCAACCCTGGACCAGCTGGCTTTGGAGCCGTCCTCAAGAACAACATGGGTGAGATTACTCATATGACTATTGGCTTCTTGGGTGAAAACACAAACAACGTGGCAGAGATCACAAGTCTTTTAAGAGGCCTTCAAGTTGCGGTTCAACACCATTTCCACAGGCTGATCATTGAAGGAGACTCCCAAGTAATAATTCAACTCATTTTGAAAATCCTTCACGGTCAATCTCCAGGGCGGATTTCCCCCAGCTGGAGACTCTCTGGTCTTCTGGAGGATTTTGGTGGCTTCATCCACCCCAACTTGACCCTCATCCCCGCTCATGTGAAACGAGAAGCTAACAAGGTTGTTGATCACCTGGAAAACGCAGGAATTGATTCAAAGGAGAATCCCATCTACTGGCAGGCCAACATTTCCGAAGAGACAGTCCTCTGTATGCAATGCAAAGACCTTGCTAGTAGAGACTTCCCAGCCCCGGATGGGGTGACACGCGGCATAGAGGAGGTGACACTTGGACTCGCACTCAGCTCTGGTTTAATGGCTGATGGCCGCCACCCACACATCTGCATTAATGATGGTGGATGGCCATAGCAGAGGACATGCGACGAAGGTACTCCTCCCTCACGCGACCATTAACCCCCCCTGCGCACACAGATTCATCGCGGATATGGATGGACAGAGGCTTTGGAAGTTTGGTTATGTTTTTTCTTTTGAGCCCGAGCAGCGAGGGAAGGCTCCTAGTGCGGCTATGCCATGGTTATTTACCGCCTGCTCTCTGCACTCTGAGAAGATTTTCCAGGATTGGTGGCTTCTCTGTGTGTCTCGACAGATTTTCCAGGACTGGTGGCAGCCGCTCTCGACCTGGATTTTTTCTAATTCAGCTCTACATTTGATTAGCATTTGCTTGGGTACAATGGTCAGGAAGCGAGGAAAGCCTGGACGGGGTTCAGCTTGGGACGCACACAAAGCGCAGAGGCACCGGGAGGAGGAACTTGAACGTGCTCTGGCTTTGGCGTCTTCCATTCTCAGGAAGAAGGCTCGGGTTGAGAGGAGGGCGTTGCTCGACACCATCACTGAACAGGGAGCTGGCTGCAGCAAGGCAGAGAAGGAGACCGAGACCGCGGATCTGTTTCCAATTTGCATCGTGGAGGAGGACCTGTTGATTGGGGACTTTTCGTGCGACGAGAAGCCAAGTGCCATGGAGACTTTCAGCAGGTAGGGCACCAAGTGCATCCCGACTAAGGAATACGACCTCCCTGGCTGCGTGGTTGAAGAAATCCCATGGACGGGTGACCTGCAAGCTACAGGTGTCGAGAAGATTGTGAACGTAGAGACGGTAGTGGTGAAGAGGAAGCTTGTGGTTGGCATTGGCGAAGCTGTGGAACTAAAGACTGCTCCTCCTAGTGGCTTGGGTGGTGGAACGCATGGTCCTCTCCTTAGTGACGAGCACCTGGCCTTGGTGTTCGAGCTCTGTAGCCACATGTCGGACTTGGAACAAAGGGCCCTCCTCATGGGCCAGTGCATGGATCTTCTCCTCGATGCGTTCTCCGGGGCTCCAGCTCAGCGAAAGTGCCCCCTGTGCACGCAGACTTTTGCCTAGGTTCTTATGTTTTCCAGGTTTTTAGTTTTACTGTGCAATTGTTTTAGGTTTATCTGGACCACTGGCATCTGTCCTGGTTTCCTCCGGGCAGGACAGATGTCTCTTTTCTTAATGTATTACTGTATAACTACTAGTTGCCTCCCACTTATGTTGGTTTCCGGTTACCAGCAGCATTTTTGGTGACTGTTGTCATGACTATGTTTATTTTGTCAAAGTTTTGAGATAATCTAATATAGCAGGTAGTACTCCTTTTTTATTTAAAAGAAAAAATGGTACCCACAAATTATATCCAAGGATATCCCAAAACAATATCCACTTCATCCATATCCATAACATGCAAATTTGAATGAAACACATATTTTTCCACGGAAATCTTCAAATATTAAAAAATTTGAGCATTTTCACCCTCAACCCGTGTGATTTGAACATTCTTTGCAGGAACTTGCAATCTATTAATCAACTGAACATTGATAAAATTATGCAGGCAACTAGGGTTAATAGAAACAATGATATTTTATTTATGAATACATCCATGAACTTGTAATATAGAATTTCCACATGAAAATAAACCCTTTCTTATTTATTTATTCTTGGCATGAGACCATTTTTTTCTAAATAGACTTTTTAAAATTCTTCATGGGAGAGTGCCATCATTTTTCTATAGTTAAGCGAATTCCACCAAATGGCTGCAACACCTTGTAAACTAAAATTTATCATCACTTTCCAATGCTCTTTACTGAATGAATTATTATTTCTAATGACTTCTTCAATATTAGGGCCATCATAATTTCCTGTAAAATACATCTTTCTATGAAAACCTAAAAAATAGAACTATAAATTTATGTACCAATCGCACGGTTTTTTTAGGAAAAAAATTTGAAAAACTATCTAATTTAAAATGTTGATAACTTCACTTCCTCGACTCCATTTCAGCTGATTTGTTTTTTTGAAATTGGGTATTTTTCCAAGAGGAATTCAAATATCCAATTTTTTTTGCAAAATTATTCTCATAAAGTTTCATATCTACACATGAAGTGTGCCACCACCTTTTTTCCTTTAAAAAAAAATTACAAGATGACCCAAAAATTTGTTCTCTTCTTTGGTCAAAGAAAGTGATTTGATAACAATTGTTATTACCTAAATAGATATGCAAATATAATTTATAAATAACCAAGAATCTCAACAAGAATGATCCAAACCATTTACCAAAATACTCAACACAAGAAATAGTCAAAAACCTTGAGGTAGGGTAACACCATATATTAATCCTTAAGAAAGGATAAAACTCCTCAAACAATCCTTCCTTGTACAGTAACAATATTCTTCACTATGCTTCAATAGATTTCTTACACTTATTTATATAGCTCTCTCTATCTCCTAGGAAAATTCTAGAGAGCCTTCTCACATTTATTATATCTAAATACCATAATGGGTCTTATTTATTAATATAGTAGACCTAGTCCACCTTACATTAAATATACATAACCACATTCCCATTTGGTACATCCCTATGTACCCCATATTACCACCCTAGGTATACTACAACTACCACCTCAAACTTGTGGTAGATTCAAGAAGAGAAACAATGAGGAGTCCCAAACTCATCCCACACCAACACTTAGAGACAACAATAAGACAATCTATGAAGGAAAGAAGGAGAAGAAGACTAGGAGGTCTACGTCAAACAATAAATTTCTTATGTGTCATTGCTGCATGAAGAGAGGCCATACCATATAAATTTGTTAGTATGCAGATACATGCTCACATTATAGAAATAAATTCCTTCGTGAGGGAGCCTACTGGAAGAAGCAAGACATGTTCCATAGGCATGATTGTTTTCAAAATTTGAATGGTGAAAGGCTTCTACAGTCCAACAACATACACATAGGCAAGTTCAAAGGAGGAGTATGTCAAGAAGTCCTTGTAGAAACAACACAAAAAATTTCCACCACTGTAATTTGAGTGGACATTGGGAAACAAAGTGTTGGTGACTTCATGAAACCCCACGACCGGAACAAGGGTGTGGAAAGTGAAGAATGAAGAAGATGAAGAGTTTCTGCATCCCCAATCTAGGTGATATACATTGTCCAAGGAGAGAAAACAACACACCAGAGAAGAAAAAAATACAAAAAGGATAACAGGTTGATGCCGAGAGCATCCTTAACCCAATTCTTGTTTTGAGTATTTCATCTGAAGAACTNAAATTTCTTATGTGTCATTGCTGCAAGAAGAGAGGCCATACCATATAAATTTGTTAGTATGCAGATACATGCTCACATTATAGAAATAAATTCCTTCGTGAGGGAGCCTACTGGAAGAAGCAAGACATGTTCCATAGGCATGACTGTTTTCAAAATTTGAATGGTGAAAGGCTTCTACAGTCCAACAACATACACATAGGCAAGTTCAAAGGAGGAGTATGTCAAGAAGTCCTCGTAGAAACAACACAAAAATTTTCCACCACTGTAATTTGAGTGGACATTGGGAAACAAAGTGTTGGTGACTTCATGAAACCCCACGACCGGAACAAGGGTGTGGAAAGTGAAGAATGAAGAAGATGAAGAGTTTTTGCATCCCCAATCTAGGTGATATACATTGTCCAAGGAGAGAAAACAACACACCAGAGAAGAAAAAAATACAAAAAGGATAACAGGTTGATGCCGAGAGCATCCTTAACCCAATTCTTGTTTTGAGTATTTCATCTGAAGAACTAGTGGAATTATGTCGTAGATAAGTGCATGGAGTTCAATGACCATGGAGGAGTTATTGAGGACTCCATGATGTGCCTTGCAAATATGTGCAGGCACCATAGAGTTGTTTCCATACCAGGAAGAAACTCATCCTAGAAAAGGAATGCAAGCACACTTAAGGATTTTTTGTGTGATGGTAGCATGTTGGGGTCACAGTGAACAAACCAACATTCCACTTGGATCTGTTGATAGCCAAGATGGACTATATGGAATCTAGAGAGGTAGATAGGAATGTGAGTTGGGCATAAAGTTTAGATTTAAAGATTTCTCAAAGTTGAGAGTAAGTGAGAAGCTTTCTATATTGCAGGAAAAAGCAAGCTAGTACTAGAGACAGAGCCATAGATGAGGATCAGAGCTAGTAGTTGGAGCCACGAGCCAGAGCCATAGGAATATTTAGAGTTGTAGCTAGGATCCAATATCAAAGCCACGTTCCATAGAAGCAGAAAAAACTAATACAGACTCATTTCCTAGAGCTTTTAAAAACCAAAAATCCCCTCAATGGATGGAACATGAAGGAAAATGAACATGTGACTGTATTTTCCTATCTAGTCGAATTTTTTCAACATGCCTATGCAATTCACTATACCATAAATAAAATATAAAACATTAGAATTAAGTGAACAATAGATCATGAAAAATTCCAGCTATTATGTACATAACACATTTAAAATTATTTCAAATTACTATGTATAAGGTAGGGACTTGAAGCTTAGCTTCTATTAATCTTGTTTTTGGTATGAGCTATCTCTCAATTAAATCAATTTGTTTTACAATTTATTTAATCAATTGCTATTTATTTAGTAGTTGTTTCTCTTTCATTTCTCTTTATTAACTTATCAATGTTTTGTAGGGAAGAACTATCTCTCAACTACATCAATTTGTTTTGCAATTTATTTAATTAAGTGTTATCTATTGAGTAGTTGTTTGTCTTTCAATTAGCTTTATCAACTTAACAGTTTTTTGTATTTTGTTTTATTAACAAAATATATAGGACATAATTTCTCCTCATATATATAGAGAGAATCATTTAATAATATATATTTATTATTGGGATCCATGGYTACTCAGTATGTAATAATAGGTAAAGCAAAGAAAATTTGATAAGTAACAAGAAACAAGAGCTATTAAATTATTTGATATATATTTATTCACATGGTTACTTACCATATAATAATAGCAGGTTTAACTTTTTTTTCCATGCCGTCCTGAAAGTAGTGACAATTGGTTATCAAGTAACAAATAAGAGGTATTTGGTTGCAGGTAGATTGTTCCAAACATATTCGTGTAAGTGGTGAAGATAACTCCATGTGTACATTTCAGATTATATGGCTTACCGGCCCTAATGTGGGACAAAGTGCTCAAGTTCATTGTGAGAACATTTTCCTACTTCGATTTGGTCGCATTGCAAGCCACCCGGGGCTCAAGGAAGCAACAAAATTTCTTAAAGATAGAAAATACAACAACTCTCAAAATATAAATAACGATGTGAATGATCCTGCAATTCTGTTGTCCCTTCATTGGTTGGTCTTGCTAATAATACTAATGTACAAAGAGATATATCCATAGATCGTGTTGTAATAGTTGAAGATGAGAATGGATATCTTGTATGTAGAACTCAAAAACACAAGTGATAGTAGATCATCTTTATCATCAATCATGAGGTTTCTTTTTTTGTTTAATTGAATTTATTAAATAAATTGAGTTTGTAAGTTAATATTGTTGCTCATCAAATATGACACAATCCATGTTTTTGGTTTATTGAGCTTTATTTAATAAATGGAGTTTGTATGTTTTATTGTTTAGAACTAGTATTGAAACGTGATATGTTGTTTCTTATTAATTGCATCCATACCTTTTGTGTAGGTAATCTACCTTTTGTGTAGGTAATCTACTTGAGAGAATTTATAATTTTTTTCCATTTAAAATACAATTAAGATATTTTTAGTGGGATAGTAACATGATATTTTTTTAGAAAATTATAGAGAAATGGGATAGGGGTATTTTGGATGGAATGCTTTTGGCATAATATGGAACTAATTTAAAACTTTATTTAAAAAATTGTGTGGTTGTTTTGAATCTGTCTAGATATACATAAATTATGATTTTATGGTTATGAAATGATGGGAAAATTGGTGCCATGTGAAAATGTTTAGTTCAAAATTAGTTTTTAGAAAGTACTTTCAACCAAACAAAATGTACCCAAATAAGTAAACGCACTAGAAAAATTGTTAGAAAAAGAAAGATATGTCTATTTGTGAAGTACTTTGACCTATCAACTTAAATAACCTTTCTACTTTTAAATCTTGAATGTTTATTACTTTAGATCTTTATATAGTTATTAGATTCATTTTGTTGGTTTTTATGGTAAATTAGATTTTGGTGACACTTCCTAAAATTGTTTGGTTGAGATTAATATCTAAGACACATTTATTTGAACATAAATACTTATAACCTTCTCCAATTTATATTCTCATATTAAAACACAACATACATACATTAATACTATGGACTTTCATAGTGACAAACAATGTGCATGATGCTTCTTCTTGTATTCTTGTTAAATTTTGATTGTGAGTGAGTTTATTAAAATCAGATTTGAAATGTATTTAACAATTATTATACTCTATGTTAAATTATCATTGTAGATGATTTTATTTCTTCTGATTCAATTTGAAAAATATTTCATAGCTAGAATTCCCAGTAAGGTGTAAGATGATGTTTGGATTCTATGCTTGAGTAGGATGATGTTGTTTGTATTCAATAGATATGCTTGAATTTCTTGTTTGGATTCAATATCCTTACTTGAACATTTGCGTTGTGAAAATCGGTATAATTGTGCAAAATGAAGGAGTGAATTATGTGCATGTAGTTATTTTCTTTATAGCCCAAGTTATTTTCTTTACAACCCAATAGAGCTTCATGATTTTGGTGGACATTGAATTAGAAAGAGAGGGATTACCTATTTAAAAGATCTATTGGTAGATTTATACTCAATGAAATTTTTTATTTGATTGGACCTCAAAGATGTTTTCGATATGACTTAACATGAACATAATGAAAAAGAGGTACTATAGAAAAAATATACTTATTGCATCATACCTTTTGAATGAGGAGGATAATGTTGATTTAAAATGGAGAGTAATTATTCCCTTGAGTTATTATAGGAAAGGAATTATGCATTATAACATTATAACATGTACATGCTCGTAATATTGTTATTGTTATTCTTAATTTAATATGAAAAAATTTAACCTTCTTTTAATTTTGTGAGTATTAATTTTCTTATTATTTTGTGTGAAATTAAAACATGGCTATGAAAATTTACTTTGCTGAAAAGTGTTTATATAAACATACTCAAGTGAAAAATTTAAAGTTGGATATATTAATATACTTTGTTGAAAAGTGTTTATATAAACACACCAAGGGAAAAAAATTTAAAGTTGGATATATTAATATGCCTCAACCTAAACTTGAGAAAATGATCATTATTAAAGAGAAAAAATTTAACAAAGTTAAAGAAGGGAAAGAAAACCAAAAATTTAAGGCACTTGAATGGCTCTCGATAATAGCATACTTCAGATTAAATGGTATTGCTACTTGAAAATATTATTCATAATCTAAATATCTTAATGCTTATTGTATCAAATCATTCAAGGTGACATATCATTAGTTAAAATGTTATTATCCCATTTTGTTTGACATCGATTTTCATCGTGAACCACCACAAATTTTGAGAATAAAAAAAAGAGACTTGTAGATATCAAAAGATCGTTGAATTGATCAAACTAAAAACAAAAAATAATCATCATTTTTCCAACAAATATGATAAGTAAAAAAAAAAATAAAAAAAATTGTCATCATCATATTTTTCAATAACGAAAGCTAAAAGATATTTGAAAAATTTGAGACTTCCTTGATAGATCTAAAAATCCTTACCTCTAGATTGGACTCTATCAAGCAATGTATCTCAACAGCTGAGCATGGAATCCACCTTGAGCTTCTTCATGATTAGCAGAAGCAACGAATGTCTTAGATTCATCCCTCTAGAAGGGTAATTTGGTGACATTTACTTCTGGCCTCTTCCAACTGCCCTCCCTTTCAAGAAAGTTGTGAAAAACAACCATGTTAATTTTTGTTGGCTTTTGAACTTTGCTTTCATATTTTTGAGGGAATCTACTACTATGCCATTTCATATAAGTACATTACTTCAATTTTTATGAAAATTTCCTAGGAGTTATAATGAGGTTTCAATGAGCATAAGTTTTATTATAAACTATCTTTAATAGGAAGCAAAATGGTTTTGATTATACTGGTTGGTATATTTGGTCTAACTATTGGCATGGACATGATAGCGTGCAAATTTGAATAGATCAGGGCAAAGGCATGCTCTCCAGACAAAGATAAGGTGGACAAACCAAAGTAGTTGGGAAAAATTATCTAAGCCATAAAAGAAGGTTAATGCAAGTACCTTTGTCTGCAAAGATGTGGGGCATAGAGAACAAGTTGGATATAGGCTTAATCAGAATGGGTGCGTAGAATTATATAGACTGTTGGAGTTATACGACCCATAGTTATGGTTTGCAATGGGAGATCAAGGTTCCTTCTAGCACAAGTTACTGTGGATTGTAATCATGGACACATTGGGAACATATGCCTTGGACACGATTAGAGTTTCCTTTGACGAAGTTGAGATGGATGTAGATGAACTAGGTGTCGATGAACTGGGATGATAGGCTAACTAAGCGACTTGGAGGTGGAGCCAATGGGAATGGGATGGTTTGATGGGCATTGTCTTGAGGTAAAATTTGGTTCACTTGACATTATGTGAATTTCCAAGTGAAAGGAAACTCTCACATAAGTATGAGGATGCCTAATAAGATAAGGAAACAAAGAAGGCATGAAGTAAGGAAGTAAGTAGCAAGAGTCATCCAAGGAGATATGTGGTAGTCTTGTTCAATGATTTGGAATGGAAGATCCACTTAGACTAGCTAAATGATGAAGATGGAATTGTACCTGCAAGAGGTAATCGTGTTGATGCTTCAAGGGTTGGTTTGTACAAGGTTGGGGACAATTTTGGCATGAGGCAATTGTTTGGGTTCTTTGTAAATTCTATAATTGAGCTACACAATAGAGGCCATGCTCCCCATTGTATCATATAACATTCTTATATGGATATATAACAAAGGTGTTAGGCACCTGCATTGCGTATCACCCATCCACATGTGTTGTGTTGTGGGGATGTTTTATATGTATTGAATTTTATGGTTCCATGTGCACTTGTGTTTCCTGAGTTTTAGAACAAAAATCATATGATGACACCCTCAATGTTAAGGCACTTGGTAACTTTTGTTGGTACATTGAGAAGTATTCGAAGCAAATGAATATTGGAAGTTTGTATGAAACCAAGGTGAATTTTACTACAATTTTCTTGATAGGTACCATGAAGCTCTAGTGGAGGAACCAAGTACAGGACTTAGCTCCAGGGAACAGAGAAGATTGGAAATTGGGAAGAGATGAAAGCTACCTTGAAGGATTAGTTTGGGGTGGGGAACTATTCATGGATCATACAAAGTAAATTGATGGATCTCAATCATTCAGGATTGATCCAATCATATATCTAGGAGGTTTAAGGACTTATGTTGGAAATCAAGAATATATCAGAAGAAGAAAGGTTGTTCCATTTTACGAATAAGATATAACCTTGGGAACATGAGATGAAAAAATGTGCATACCCTTGCAGAAACCATCACCATAGTGGATAAATTGTTAGACCAAGAGTTAGAAGAGAAAAATGGTCCAAGAAATGGCAAGGATGCTCAAGGTGAGAAGTAGCATGGAAAGAACAAGAATAAAAACAAGGGAAAGGTGAAGTCGTTTAGCAAGATTAGAAAGGACAAAGGAAAATAAGATAAATGTTCCTAAGGATAAAGGTAAGCCTATGTCATGTTGGATTTGTGTTAAGGATCATTACAAAAGAAATTTTCCATTGAAATAGAATTTTTTTGTCCTGGAGCTAGTGTAAAAACCATTTGTTGATGTTTTTCAAGTCTTAGGTGCTAATTCTAGAGGATAAATCCACAACAAGCCAAGAGAAAGACATTACAATTCTTTGTTGTGTTCTAGTCATATTGAATGCAAGGTTAGTGTTTGTGATGGTTGATAGTGGGGTGTATAACACAATTTTATGAAGGAAGACATTGTAAGAGGGCTCACATTGCAACTTATCTAGCACATACCTCCTTCAAAGAAGGGATAATTTTAAGGAGGGAAACTTATCTCAAAATGTAGAAATCTTATTGAATCTGAATAATCCTTAATATTCAGATCAGAGGATAGTTACGAGATCAGAGGATAGTTGCAAAGTTCTAACCAAGAATACAAGCGTAGAGCTGATCAACACCACAAAGAAATTCAATTTGAAGTAGGAGATTATGTTCCGGCACATCTCAAAAAAGAGAGGTTCCCTAGGGGAACATATAACAAATTAAATATGAAGAAGATAGGACCATGTAATATCTTGAGGAAGTTTAATGAAAATGCCTATGAGGTTGAGTTGCCAGATGATGTGTGCATATCAACCATGTTCAATGTCTCATACATGTATCCTTATAGGGAATATGACACAGAAGGATCAAAATATCATGAGAAGATTCAATGGGAAAAACAAATTCCCATAGAATTAAAACCACTGATGGAGAAGATCATTGAACAAAGGATTGGCAAGAATACCAGAAGAAAGACCTATTTTGAATATATGGTCAAATGGAAGGGACACCCAATAGAAGATGCCAGTTGGGAAAACAAATCTTCTATCCATAAGCATGGAATGTCAGTACAGGAGCTCATGCATAGGAGTCCATGAATTTTTGGCAAGGGGAGTATGATGCAGGAGCATTGTTGGCAAGCATGCAGAGTAGAACCACTCAGCACATGGGAATCTTTCGGAATATCAACATTGGAAATTACATCGCATAATTTTGTAGTACGCCTAAACTTTAGCACCGGAAAAATCTTTGAGGCATGCGTGAACAATTAGGAGTGAAGTGCGAGTTTCCACTCTGGCTCTGGACTGTGACTGATCCAAGATAGTTGTAGGATAGTCTTAGAGTAGAAACGTAGTCAGCGGGAAACCTAAGAACCCTCTAAGTTAAATAGATGTTTTGTAAGCCCAAATGAGGTTAATAAGAAATTACAATCACAATTATTTGTAAGACATTACAATTCTTTGTAATTGTAATAAGAACTCTATGCACCCTTCTAGGGGAGCTCTGGGCTTTTTTAAGGAAATTTTGGGCAGTGCTCCCCTACCCATTGTCAGGGAGTGCTAGTGCTCTATACCCTTCTTTGGGGGATAATTGCAACACTATGTGTCCCCTTCTAAGGAAGCATTGGCCTGTTTGAGGGAGACTTTGACTGTTGAGGAAAATCAGGGAAAAATCTCCCTCATCTCTAGATTTTGTTGGATTCTAATCTGAGGTAAAGGCTGGATCTTAGGGAGGATCCACAACTGATGGAGAAAGATCTTCAACCTATCCCAAGAATCTCTAAGGTGGTTGTGCCTCTCCATGCTTATATAAGGAGGCCTTCTCATGGTGAAAAGAACATGGCAATTTAGAGGCATCAAACTTATGATCTCATAAGGGAGATAACCAATAAAGCATATTCGTTTTGATGGTGGATTATTAGAGCAAGGGGCTAGACAAAGAGATCTTGGTGAATTTGTTTCATCTACATCTATCATTGTAAGGAATTTTCTTTGTTTTCATTAATATACATATGTGCTTGGCCTGTTTCCTTTAAGTTTGTGTATTTTTCATGAACTTGTTTATTTTGATAGATCTATTATGAAGCTAATAATGGTAGAGTAGGAATTATGTTTCGTTGTTTCTTCTCATTGTATTGCAAGACCTTCTGAAGAACTTGGAGATCAAGATCAGCCTATATCGAGCGAGGAAAAATGTCGGTAAAGGTATTTACCTTTCTTTCTTCTTCTTCCCTGAATAGCTTATCTTCATGAAAAGGAATGTCAGTGTCCACCTTAACACCTTTCTGTCTGGAGGGGGATTTTCCTATAACAAAGTTATTCATATTTTTTTCAAATTACTTAAACTTAATGAACTAGCATGTTAGAACCTTTACCTTATTAGAAGTTAAAAAAAAAGGGTATGACTAAGTTAATAATATTATGATTAAGTACAATGGCCCGCACGGGTGTAGACGGATTGGCAAGTGCCGTATAAATGGAAGGAAATTTGTAAAATGAGGTCTCATGTTCGATTCTCACCCGGATTTACTCGTGCACCATTCTTGCGTGTTGGGTGGTTCCACCTAGGGTTATAGTGGTAGATGATGGGTATCGACCCTGTGTCATGCGAGTACGAGAATCGGCCATTACTCGTGCACCATTCTTGCGCGTTGGGTGGTTGCACCTAGGGTTATAGTGGTAGAGGATGGGTATTGACCCTGTGTCACATTGTGTCATCTGCTGAGTGAGAATCGTATTCCGATTCCCAATTATATATATATATATATATATATATATATATATATATATATATATATATATATATATATATATATATAATGATAAGTACAAATTTAATTTAGAGGTAAGTTTTAAAAAATGTGTTATTCAAATTTAATTTAGAGGTAAGTTTTAAAAAATGTGTTATTGCATATCAAGAAACAAAGTTGAATTTATAGCCATTCACATAACGATTTTTGGCTGGGCAGAGATCCAATTATTGTTAGAGATTTAAATTTTCCCTTACTTGTATCCACACAATTATATTGCTAGGCAGCGATTCTACTGGTTAGATATTGATGGTGGACAGTGGTTTTCTGACTATATACATTTAAGACCATGTATTATTGTTGGACGTAGATCTATTGATAGGAAGAAATGTGGATTGTTGACAACAAACATTAACGGAAAACAATATTAATGTTAAATATCAATTTCATTGTTGATACCAAAAGGGAATAATTCATAGATGGCTAATCGCATCCTTAATTCATGTAGGTTTCCTTAGAAATTGTGGTGCCAAGAATTTAATGTGATGTATGATTGATTAGTAGTCATATTTCCTTTGTGTCTTGTTGAATTGTTAATTGGGTGCTTGTATTTAGTCTTCGTGTATTCTGAAAATTCATTTGGTATCCTAGCGCATTGGATTTCCTTTGGTTATTAGTCTAGATAGGTTGTGTTGCTCCTCAGTTACTGTCTCACCTATCGCCTTGTGACGACATGATTCCTGATGAGGGGATCATCGCGCGCCTCGATGGATAGATGTGATGATAACCTATCTAGAGTCTTGTGCCTCCTGATGTGGGCATGTTGTTCGTTGTAATTGATCTTGGGTACCTAGTTTTGTAATGCTTGAATGCGTTTGGTTTGCCACACCGTTGAAGTTCTAGTTACTAGTCGTCGAAGCCATTGTGTCGGGTAGTTGATTCTTGTCCTTTCGCTGGTAGGCGTTGTCTTGCTTGTGTCGGGCGGGTAGTCATTTGTATATTTATTTTGACTATCACACGTTTCGTTCAATTGCCTGATGTTATAGTGTCAGAGTCGTTGTTTTCTATTTCCTGATCTCCGTGTGTTGTATTCATTGTCAAGTGGCGTTGTTTACCTATTATCATTGTTTCCTTCCTGCCCGAAAAAAAGTATTTTTCATTGCATCGCATGTAGTCGTGTTTTGAGGGTATTTACAATTTGTCACTCTATTTCCTCATTGTCCAAAAGGGAGCATCTATGTATTGGACCATTGGAAAAGGAAGCACCAGGTGTCAAATCATTGGGATGTTTGACCTAACAATGCATAGATACCCCTACAAGTGAAGTGAATAGGCCTCTATGTTCCTCTACAAGATTTTCCACCCAATTATGTTGTCTATAGAGACCCTATGTTGGAGTTGTAGTGGTTTCATTGACCTCTCATTCCCCTTCTAACCAAACCAAGAAGAGGAAAAAATTTGCAGTATGTGAGATTACTTTTTGGCACTATTTTTCTAAGATCAATGAAATCATGGTAGTTAGAACTACCTCAAGTACCCTATAGGGATGACCCCCTAGAGTGATAATGACACTACGAGTTTGAGACTCATAAAATACATGATGTTTCCACATATAATGTTGTCCTAAAATATCATCAAAAACTTCAAGTGGGGAAACATAACATAGTATGTCATCTTTAAAGGGATTGATAATGTAGGACTTGTCACACTACTAGCTAACGAGAAGGTCTCATCCTTGACTCAACCAACCAATGGTGTATGGTTGGGGGTGTGGCATATTCATAAGATTCAATCTCTTGATGACCTTAGCCAATATCAGGTTCTTATAGCTCCCACTATCAATAATAAAATGTAGTGGGGTTCCCTTTACCCACATATTTGAATGGAAGATGAGCTCCCCTTCCTTAACCTCCTCTGACTCATCTAGTTGGATATTTTAAATTGCAATGGTAACACTAGGTTCTGCATTGGTGATGTTCTTTCCCTTATTATTATTTGAATCAAAGTTTGATTCAGGGTCTGAGTCTTTTTTTAAACTCGACCAATAGTGATTTTTTTTCAATGGAAATCATTAGTGTTGTGTTAGGGGATTTTTTGGAACTCACACCACTTTCTAGTGTCCTTCTTCATCTTCCCATTAATATTATTTTCCTACATCTTGGACTGGATCTCTTGAGGTTTTCCTTCCTTACTTTGTTCTTTATTTTGTGAGTTAGGGCCACCTTTTCCATGGTTCTGTTGTTGCAAATTTGTAGACCCAAAATCCTAGTTATTTTGTTTCTTAAATTTATGCTTGATTTTGGTGGCATATCAATAAGAAGTTATCAATGAGAATATGTCTAATAAATCCATATTTTTTTGGATGTACATGTGTAGGACACTCTGGTGATTTAGAACCGGGTTCCACTCAAAGTCTCTAATACCCAAGTTTGAGTGTAAGGTATGGAGGATATTAGTGTACTCTAACACTTCCTATTCTCTTTCCTGATGTTGATTCATCCATCTCATGTACTGGTCATCATAGTTTCCAACATGGTAGAACTCCTCCTTGAGGGAATCAACAAAGGCTTCCCATGTGGGTCCTATCTTCAATGCCATAAACTCATATTCATTATGTGTCTCCCAGTAACATTCCCACCAATGTTTGACATGGGGGATGGATTTAAAGAGAGTAAAGGTGATATTTTTAGTGTCAGAAAAGTTTTGAACAGAGTAATACCCTTATAACAGATTTAACCATTTCTCTAAACCATCTACATCTATATGGCCTTCAAATAAGTGGATATCAATTTTAACTTGTATCTTGAAGGGTGTCGCACCTATGAAATGACTACTTGTTGAAGGTTCCTTGTCTATTGTCGACATACGTCAAAGTATCTAAGTGAATTTGTCCATCACTGTGTTCCATTTTTGCGCAAGGGATTCCTCAAGAAATTTTTCGAACTGATCTCCTACTCTATTATATCTCTTTTCGTCCACCATGGGAAGTTGTTTGGGTGGAAAGAGTGGTCATCCCCAAGTGAAACTAGATTGAAACCTAACTCTCTATACCCTGACCTCATCGAGGACATGTAGTAAGAAATAACAAGGACTTTATTAGAGATATAAAAAATGTGTTTCTAAATTAGAGATGTTTGGAGACTACCTAGGGCTGATTAATTGGAAATGAGAGTTAATTCTTTGGGAAACTTTCCATTGAAACCATATTTTCAGGGATACAAATTATAATATTGTATCTAATTGTATTTATTTGAATCATGTTTACTGAGAAAGAAATGGGCTTGAAAATGGTGTGTCCAAGGTTGTTCTTTTGTTAGATGCAGGTCTTTGACATATCTAAGGGTAAGCAGAGGGTCAAACTTTGAATTATCTTTATTCATATTTTTATTGGCAAATATTAAGGAGCTTATAAAAAACGAGAAAAGTTTGATCACTTTCTTATTAAAAAAAATTTCTAAGGGAAAATATTTTGATACATGTACTTGATGACCTTCTTTTAGGTGGTTGACGAGGAATAAAAAAATATCGTCTTTTACAAGGTTATAAAGCCCAAGAAAACTGATGGTACCTAGGATAAAACTAGAATATTCAGGGCACAAGATCCATTAACAAAAGGGATCAAAGCCATTATTAAATCTAGCTAGGAAGGATAACAAATCCCAACAATCATACCTAACCCCAATTGACTTTTTTCAAAGAATTCTTATTTCTTTAAAGGTGTGAAAAATGTAAAAACATTATATGAATAAGNTACAAGGTTATAAAGCCCAAGAAAACTGATGGTACCTAGGATAAAACTAGAATATTCAGGGCACAAGATCCATTAACAAAAGGGATCAAAGCCATTATTAAATCTAGCTAGGAAGGATAACAAATCCCAACAATCATACCTAAACCCAATTGACTTTTTTCAGAGAATTCTTATTTCTTTAAAGGTGTGAAAANATGTATGTATATGTATATGTATATGTATATGTATATGTATATGTATATGTATATGTATATGTATATGTATATGTATATGTCTATGTCTATGTCTATGTCTATGTCTATGTGTATGTGGATGAATTCATACATGAACCTTTCTAATCTTGTTTTATTGTATGGTTTTGTTATAAGGTTTGAGAACATAACCCTTTGTGGTTCTTGAATTTTTTTGTAAAATTAAAAGACATAGTTATCCAATATCTCTTAAATTAATTATGTTTTACATTATAATTGTGTTTTATCAGACTTAAAAATAATAATAATAATAATAATAATTAAAATGTAAAAAAATAAAGAATAAAAGAAATTACAAATTAAAACTTAAAAAAATTATATTAAAAAAAATAATTAATAAATTATTATAATACAACTTATTAGTTCTAAAATCAATCTTCTCTCAAATTTCTTGAAAGGAAAGGAATAAAGAAGATTATACTTTATAAAAATTTAACGAGAATTGTATATGATATTTCATTAGTATAATTAAGATTATATTTTATAAAAATTTAATGAGAATTGTATATGATATTTCATTAGTATAATTGTTAGGTTAGAATTTCCTTTTTTTTTTTTTTAAATTTTGGAACTATAGGTATAGGTAATTGTTTTGATTAAAACTTTCAAACTACAAATAACAACATTTTGACTAAAACTTTCAAATTACAGGTAAAAGTATTTTAATTAGATTAT
>SNQJ01S0009576.1:60925-89950 GCA_010110895.2 Picea sitchensis | reverse complement strand
GCAATCATTACTTGAAACTCTGGCACTAGATATACAAAGCAATTGAGAGCTTTGGCTAATTTATAGTGAATGAAATTATGAGTACTACCAGAATCAATTAGGACTATTAGCCTTTTCTTTTTGATATATCCTTCGATCTTGAGGGTTTGAGGAGTGCTAATTCCAGCCAATGCATTACATGATATCATGGGAGTCAACTCTTCAGAAGAAATTGCTTCTATGTTTTCATCTTGAGATGGTTCTTGTTCTTGTTCTTCTTCGTCTTCACAATCTATGTAGAATAATTTCTTCTCACTAGACTTATGTCCCTTACTGTACTTGTTACACAATTAAAGAATAAACCTTTTGCTTTTCTTTCCTCCAATTTTTGAGGTGTCAACCTTGTAGGTTGAGGTTTTTTAGAATAAGGATAATTATTCTCTCGATAGATGTTAGGAGTGGTCCTTCTAGTATCCATAGCCATATGTTTACTTTCAACATTTCTTGCCACCATAAATGCATTCTCCAATGATTTGGGTTCCCAAAGGTGAACCTCATGTTGAATGTTATCCCTTAAATTTCCTATGAATACATCAATCAAGTGATCATCTGGAATATCTGTTACCTTTATATTCAATCTTTGGAATTTCTCAATGTGTTATGTAACTGAACCCTTTTTCTTGAGATTTATCAATTGGCTAAAGAAGGTATTTCGCCTTGTATCCTCATAGTGTGATATCATTTCTTCCGTGAAAATTGTCCAAGTGATGAGTGATTTGCGAGAACAAATCCATATATACCACACAAATTGAGTTGGTTCTAAATATAAAGAAGCAATTCATACCTTTTGTGTATGTGGCACATCATGTAGATCAAAGAATTGCTTCATCTGAAGTATCCATGTGATTGGGTCCTTGCCATCAAACTTCCTCATATCAATCTTAGGAACATGGTTGGTCTTAAAACCAAAGTTGGAGTTTCCCCATTCTTGATTCATATTCCTTGTGTCCTCATCATGAATTTCATGGGATACATTTTCACTTTCAGGTGTCCTCTCTATTAGAAAAATTTTCAATCCTTCCATGATCTCCCTTTTTAAACAATCCATCATCCCTTGTAGTTCATATTTTGTCACTGTCTTCTTTTGTAAATCATTTATGTCCCTACGCATTTCTTCACCGTCATCAAGAGTCCAAGTAGGATTCTCTGGAGGATTATTTGGTGTAGAATTTCCCTTTTTTGGTGGCATGTTGGCCAAGTATCACTTTTAAACCTTGATTTTGAGGTGGTTCTGCTAGACAATGTTTCTTCTATTGTATCTCCAAAATTTTGGCCCTTTTGGGTATGGAATTTTTTTTTTTGTAGTTCACTGATATTTCTTCTTTGCAATGCCACAGGTATGATCAAAATTGGATGTGCCAAGTGGAATTTATGGTAACTTCCCCACAACTTTCTTATTTTTGGCCTTTCCAATAGATCTCACTTGTATAGTGTGCCTCGCAAACAATAATTGATATACAATTCTGAAAATTGCACCAGAACTACTAAAGACTGTCCACTATCCAATGCAACTAGTCTCATTCAATTTGGATACTCGAGGAATAATTTATTATTTTTTTACCCGGAACACCTACTTGAGACTGGTCAATAGGAATAGTCATATACCCTATCTTCCACAGGGTGTAACTAAAAATGTAAGATGACCCAGAATTGGAATTGTTTATCACAGATACTTTAATAATGTATATGAATATTCCATGGATTTCAAAGTCTGAAACATTAAATAAATATTTTTATAGAGAAAATTTTGCGATGAATCAATTCAGGATGATTTCAAAACCCTATCTTACACAGGTTGTATCTCTAAAAGTATAATTCCTATGGAGCTGAAATTTGAGCCCAACATACCTTGATCCATCTAATAAATATCCTCCAAGGGGTTCCTTCTAAAACATTGTATAAAAAAATTATAGTAAAAATTCCAAGGTGTCTCATATGTAGTAGTGAAACCCCAAGACCTTGAGCTATGATACCATATGTTAAGAACCAAATATCAATGTAGCATAGAAAATACTCAGAATAAGCACTCAATGCCTTGAAAAAGAGATAAATTCAGATAATAAGCCTCTTCGAGGGGGAAACCTCCTTATACACCACATAAATGTCCAAATACAAGATGATTCCAAATGAAAATGTCTCCTTGGTATATACAGGAGACTAGGAGGTACAATTACAACTAATGGACCCAAGCTGACATAAATAAAATATCATTACTAATGTAATATGCCCCAATTAAGGGGCAATGTGCCACTATTTAGGGCTTAACAAAAAAATTAGTGTTGCTATATAGGATTTGAATTGGTGACTCATGACATAGTATGGCTTATTCAAATTTTCTCACTATGCTTCCTCTTTGAGTTGGTCTTGTTTAACAACAAATATTGGCACCGAAAGTTTTGGGTTAATCTCTTGCATGCACACAAACGAAGTTGTGTGTGCCCACCCCAGTTTTGTGCATGTCTAAGCTAATGCACAGAGAATGACAAGAAGTGTGTCCTGAACCGAGTTTTGATATTGCATGCCAAGCCTGAAGTCTACCAAGTGTGAACCTTGGTATACCTTGACCCTTTTTTAATAAAGAGGGGTGGTGGAAGCATATTTCAGGATTTTGAAGAAGGTATCTATGATATCAGTGTCATCACCTAGTTCATTTTGTTAGAATGCATGTAAAAACATTACCTCCATGGATTAGGTATCCCATAAGAAATCATCCATACCAACCTATATATCATTTCCTTCATTCCCAACATGTGAATAACTAGTGTTATTATAGAGGTTTTTAATTGGTGACTCGAGACATAGTGGGATTGAATAGGTGGTTGATTCAAATTTTCTCAATATGCTTCCTCTCTGAGTTGTGCTTGTTTAATGACAAATGTTGGCACCCAAATTTTTAGGTTAATCTTGTGCATGCACATAAACTAAGTGTTGTGTTCCCATCCCATTTTGTGCATGCCTAAGCTAATGCGCGAAGAATGATAAAAAGTTCATGGTGAATCGAATTTTGATATTGTACGCCAAGATTGAAGTCTACCAAGTGTGAACCAGTGATGCAGGAGCATTGTTAGCAAAGTGAGAGTGGAGGACAACTCAAAACCCCAGCACACATTTTGAAGAGTTTTTGAATTTGAAAAAGAACATGTCACGAAATATTTTGAAAAGATTGTAATCAATGAACATTTAAATTCTTAGAGGCTGAACCATCGCATGAAGATCGATGGGGAATGCATTTCCTTTAATGTAGTAGATTGCCATACGGATTCGAAGCAATTTCTTGTATTTGTCTGTCCCAAACATTTATTGTAATAAGCCTTAGTTGTTGGTAGATTTTAATTTGATAGGATAGAGCTAAGGTAGTCGGAGGGGAAAGCTCAAGGAGCTCTTTTGTATAAATAATTGTATTGTTTCCCAAAAGAGGTTGTTGAAGAAGTTGTATTTGCAAAGTTATTATTATAGTTGTTGATAGTTGTTGAAGGTTATTTTTGTTGAATTATTTGTTGTTGTAGAAACTATTGAAGCTTATCGAGTGTATGATCCCATGTACATTTCACTTGAATGAATATAACAGAGGAGTGTTGATTCCAAATGTCTGGTGTTACTTTTGTTGTACCTATCTAAATGAATGGTAGGTTTTTGTTTACTTATGTTCTCTCTTATTACTCTTTCTTATGTTTATGAATTCATTTACATGGTTGTATGTATGAATATGTGAGGGTTTAGATAAGTTTCAATTGTTTCTCTTCACAAGCTTATGCAAGTAGTGCATATTATCTGCAAGGAGTGCATTGATAGAGTTTGGTTTGACTCAGAATATTAGGAGAGATAACGTGGAGATTTGTATGAAAGGTGTGCATCGACAGAGTCCTTTTGACTCAGAAGCACGGGAGGAATAACTCGAAGTTTACTTGCAGGGGATGTTAAATAATTGTTGCAAGGTGTGCATAGTCGCTCACAAAGAATTTGAGTCATGGAAGAAGACATGTTGAAAGTTGTGCACAGAGTCAAAGTTAGACTAAGGAGGAACAAGCTCAAAAGAGATAGCGATAATAATTATTCAATAGGGAAAAGACCTTAAGATTCTCCAAGTTAACGAGCATGATATGTTCGGAGGAAGAAGGATCACTCCAGACCGTTAGATCTGGGAAGATTCACACGGAGGTTAGCCTTGGTGTCCTTTGAAACTATGAGTGTTCAAAGGTTTGAAGGGTTGTGAGAGCGGGATTGCCGAAGACCTGAAGTTGGGAAGTGAATCTATGTCATCTCTATCGAGGAGGATACGTGATAAACAATCAGACAGTTCGTGGGAAAGAGCTTCGGAAGATTTGCGTGGAGCAAAGTGAAAACTTAGCGAAGTTGCGAAGGGCGAAGTAGATATGGACCATTAGATCTAGAAGAACACATGGTGGAGATCCCTGTGATTCAGAGGAAAGAACTTCGGAGAAAAACGGGTGAGGTGAAGCCAAAACCGTTGAAGCGTGAAGTAGTGAAGTCTATCAAGGTCGTCGATATGGGAAGGAAATGCATCACCAGATCGAGGACTTCAGAGAAAAGAGAAAGGAGAGGGTGGAGTCATTGACCAGAAGTCACCCGAAGCTCCAAAAAAGGTAAGAGGCCAAAATCCTAGCCGTCGATTTGTGTGGACAAGTGGTGTCATATCCATCACTTCAAAGATAGAGTGATTCAGGGGAAATGAGGGGTGAAGTCCCAAAGGTATAAAGTCTTGAAGTGGTGAACTCCATCAAAGTCGTCCATTGGAGAAGGACGTGTGGAGGAAGATATGCCACTTCAGAGAATTTATACTACAGGAGGAATAGAGTGAAAGCGCGTTGACTATAGGTTGCCCGAAGTGAAAATGAAGGATAATCTCAATCATGGATTAGGATGAGCACCTGGCGCTCAATCCACAACTTCGGGTAGAAAGTACTTCGGAGGAAAAAGGCTTTGTAACGTTCAAAAATTCTGAACGACGAACCTCCGAAGAAAATCTCAGTCATTGGCTGTAAAAGGGATGTGGATCGTAGATCTGGTCTAGGAGAATTTGTTGGTTCGGGGTTCAGGTAAAAAGGAGTAAGTTGCATTCAAAAGCGTCGAAAGTCAAAGTCACGAATTTGATCTCAGTCGTTGGTTGTCGGAAGAGCATGGATCATAGATTCGGTCCATTAGTATTTTCTCTGATTCAGAGATTGGGGAAAAAGGGGTAAGTTGCTTCCAAAAATGTTGAAGCACGAACTCACGAAGGGAGATAGCCCAAGGTCATAGCTCGTGGTTGTATGAGAGAGGAGTCTAGAATAGGAGCTAGCATTCATATTTTGGTGTTTTCAGAGGCACCATAAAATAACTATGTGGGTAATTTGATCCTATGGGGAGACATCAAGGGACCTGTGTGTCATTTGTTCAGGGTCTATTGGAGGCTCGAAGACTCGATCCGGCTTAGTGTTTTGAAGATACTTGACTGGGAGGTCGAGCAGCCCCGAGGAGAGAACGGGGGTCTGCGTCAAGTGGTATCAGAGCCTATATAGATTTTAGGTTCTGTAAGAAGCAAGTGAAGGAGGTAAGTGGTATCAGAAAAAAAAAAGGTTCTTAAGCTTTGTGTGTTTGGACAAGTTCAGCACAATTCTACCTAGAATACGTGCAGAGCCACCTATATAAAATCGAGTGGTGGAAAGATATATAAGAGAAATTTGCGCAAGGTTAGATGTTATGGAAAAATCACAAAGGAGAGCACCTGATGTTGGAGACGTCAGTGATGCAAAAAGTGAAGAAAGAGAAGTTGAAGAAGCTATAGCAGATGATGTTGCGGAAGAACGCTTGTTGAAAGGTGTTGTGAAATTTGGATCTAGAGAAAATATACACATCCCAATGTATGAAGGTAACTTAGATGTGGAAGAATTGCTTGATTGGATCCGAGAAATGGATAATTACTTCCACTATGAAGACGTCAATGAAGAGAAGAAAGTGAAACATGTTGTCACCATATTGAAGGGACATATAGCACTGTGGTGGGATGAACTGCAGGCTAACAAAAGAAGAAACAGAAAGAAAAATATTAAGAGATGGGATAGAATGGTACCCAAGTTGAAATCTAAATTCATACCCCATGATTATCAAATAAATATGTTCAGGAAGTTTCAGAACCTAAGACAGAAAGAAGTGACAGTAAAAGAGTACACAGAGGGGTTCTATAAGTTGAAAATCAGGGATGGACAGAGAGAGAAAGATGATGAAAAGGTTGTCAGGTATATTTGTGGCCTGAGATATGAAATCTAGGACAAAATCAGCATGATGACAGTAATGAAAGTAGAAGACACTTATCAAATTACTTTGAAAGAAGAAGAAAAGTTGGCCAGGAAATAAAGTCAGCGAAGCAGAGGAAGAAATCTAAACAAAGGTAAGGGAATTTTCCATGACAAGGCACAAAACCCCAAAGTTGAGACTGGAAAGAAACACATTTAATCAAAAAAAGGAGGAAGTTCCCGAGGGAGAAAATATGGTGGTAGAAATTCTTTTCCTCGAGGAAGAGGAAGAGGCAGAGGAGAAGTGAAGTGTTCTTCCTATGGAAAAGCATGACACATATCTTAGGAATTCCCCGAGAGAAATAAATAAGAAGGAGGAGAAGCTCACATTTCGAAAGCGCAAAAGCAGAATCTTGAGGTAGAAGGCACAGAAGATGGGAAATCCTTGATGATGAGGAAAGTTCTCTCGAATCCACAAAAAGAAGTGGAAAAACCAGTGCAGAGGAACAGTTTGTTCATAACTTCTTGTAAGACAAAAGACAGAGTATGCAAGGTGATAAATGACAGTGGGAACACTCATAAATTAGTATTCATAGATATGGTGGAGAAATTGGAGCTAGAGACAAATGCACATCCAAGTCTATATAGAGTTTCATGGTTGCAAAAAGGTCACCAGGTAATGGTAACTAAACAATCCCTAGTTGAATTTAATATAGGAGTATATAAAGATGAAATTTTGTGTGATGTGATTCCCATGGATATATGTCATGTTTTGTTGGGGAGACCATGGAAGTATGACAGGAATTTCATTCATGATGGTAGAAAAAATACTTATACCTTGGAGAAGAATGGTAGGACACACATGCTACTACCAATAGAGGATAAGAAGGTGAAAGAAGAATCCAACACAAGTATACTTCTCATGAGTGGGAAGGAACTCCTAAGTGAAGTTAAGAAATAACAGGAGATTCAGTTTGTTATGGTGAGGAAAACAAGAGTTATCCTTACAAGTACTTCTATGGATGATCTGTCTGAAGAAATTCAGGAGTTGTTAGAGAATTTTGCTGACATAGTAGTGGATGAGTTACCTAGCTCATTTCCACCTATCAGGAGTATCAACCATCACACTGATCTAACACTAGGAAAACTTATTTTGAACAAAGAAACACACAGATTGACACCTCAAGAGAATGAGGAGGTAAAGAAACAAGTCCAATATTTGATGGATAAGGGATTGGTCAGAGAAATCTTGAGTCCATGCATAGTACCAACAGTGTTGAGTCCGAAGAAATATGGAGGATGGAGAATGCGTACAAACTCAAGAGCCATAAAAAAAATCACCATCAGGTATAGATTTCCTTTTCCAAGGATGGATGACTTAATGTATTGTTTGAGCAGAGAAAGTTATTTCTCAAAGATATACTTGAAAAGTGGATATCACCAGATGAGGATGCGAGAAGGTGATGAGTGGAAAACAACCTTCAAGACAAATGAGGGGTTGAATGAGTGGCTTGTTATGCCATTTGGCTTAACAAATGCCCCAAGTACTTTTATGAGGTTGATGAATGAAGTATTAAAGGATTTTATTGGTAAGTGTTTGATTGTATATCTGGATGATATACTGGTCTTTAGTAAGACCAAATAAGAGAATTTGAGGCACTTAACATTGGTAATGAGAAGATTTAGAAGGAGAAGTTGCTGATAAATCTGAAGAAATCCTCTTTTATGAAAGAAAAACTCACTTACTTGGGTTTTGTAATATCTTCAAATGAGTTGAAGATGGATCCAAAGAAGGTGAAATCAATCAAAGAATGGCCATATCCAAGGAGTGTGTTTGAGGTGAGAAGCTTCCATGGATTAGCAGGTTTCTATCGGAAGTTCATTAGAAATTTCAGTGGAATTTGTACACTGATGCTAGATACAGTGAAGAAGAGACACAAGTTTGTCAATTGGACAAAAGAAGTTGAGAAAGGATTCAGGATATTAAAGGAGAAGATAACAGAACAACCGATTCTTGTCTTGCCATATTTCGGGAATACATTTCAAGTCCAATGCGATGCTAGTGTTGCAATTGGAGCAGTCTTGAGCCAAGATAATAGGCATGTTGCATATTTCAGTGAGAAGTTGAATGATACCAAGAGGAAGTAATCCACACATGATAAAGAGTTTTATGAAGTGATTCAAGCCTTAAATAAATGGAGGCACTACCTTGTTCCAAAAGAATTTGTTTTGTATAGCGATAATTTGTATTTACAATTTATAAACAGACAGGAGAAGTTAAATCAAAGACATGCTAAGTGGATAAAATTTATGCAAAATTTCACTTTTGTCATTAAAAGTATTTCTGGAAATGATAACAAAGTCGTTGATGCATTGAACAAGAGATGTCTAATTCTGCAAGAATTTCAAGTGAAAACCTTAGGGTTTGAGCACCTTAAGTAAATGTATTGTGATGATCCATATTTTAAAGAGACATATGAAGCATGTGCAAATCCTGTGATTAGAGATAGAAGTCAGTGGAAAGAGATTTTTATTCAAGATGGATTGTTGTTTAAAGGGAGCCATTTGTGCATATTGAAATGCTTGATGAGGGATAATCTACTAAAAGAAAAACATAGTGGAGGTCTACACAAACATTTCGGCCATGAAAAGACATTTGCACAGTTAAAAAATTCATACTATTGTCTAGGTATGAGAGCAGAAATGAAGAAATTTGTGAACAAATGTAAAATTTTCCAGCATGCAAAAGGAAAGAGACAGAACACTGGGTTGTTTCAGCCATTGCCTATTCTAGATAGGCCTTGGGATGAAATAAACATGGATTTTGTGTTGGGATTGCCAAGAACATAAAAGGGAAGTGATTCCATTTTTGCGATAGTTGATAGATTCTCAAAGATGGCATACTTTATTCCATGTCAGAAAACCATTGATGCAACACACATTACAAATATGTTTTTCAAGGAATTTGTGAGACTTCATGGGTTACCCAGGAGTATTGTTTTAGATAGGGACGCCAAATTTGTTGGTCATTTCTGGAGGACGTTTTGGAAGAAACTGGGAACATAACTATCCTTTAGTTATGCATGTCACCCTCAAACAGATGGACAGACTGATGTGGTGAATAGGAGTTTAGGGAATTTGTTGAGGAGTTTGTTCACTAAACATAATAGTCAGTGGGATCGAATTCTGTCACAAGCAAAGTTTGCATACAATGACTCAGTAAACAGGAATACATGAAAGATTCCATTCCATATAGTATATGGAATGAATCCAAGAGGAGTATCAAAGTTGAGAGACCTAGAGAAAAATGAATTCAGAAGCGCTGAAGAAGAAGACTTCACTGCAGAAATGTAGAAGCTTCACAATCATATCACAGAGCAGTTGTAGAATAGAAGAAGAGAATACAAGTGCAGGGTTGATCAATATAGAAGAGAAATTCAATTTGAAGTTGGAGATCAAGTTCTGCCACATCTCATGAAGGAAAGGTTATCAAGGAGAACATATAACAAACTAAAGATGAAGAAGATAAGACCCTGCAAGATCCTAAGAAAATTTGATGCTAATGATTATGAGATAGAGCTTCCAGAGGGTGTGGGTATATCACCCATATTAAACATTTCAAACATGTGTAATTATAGGGAAGATGACACAAGAGGATCAGAAGATCAGAAAGAAATCTAGTGGGAGAAACACATGCTTGTAGCAAAAAATCCACAGATGGAGAAGATCATATATCAGAGGACTGGTAAGAAGACCAAAAGGAAAACTTATTTTGAATATTTGGTCAAGTGGAAAGGACACCCATTAGAAGATGCTAGTTGGGTAAATGAATCAGATATCCCAAAGCATGGAAATTCAGTGCAGGAGCTCATGGAAAAGAGCGAATGATTTTTTTCCCAGAGGGTTATGATGCAGGAGCATCGTCAGCAAGCGCGAGTGGAGGACAAATCAACACCCCAACGCGCATTTTGAAGAGTTTTTGAATTTGAAAAAGAACATGTCACGAAATATTTTAAAAATATTGTAATCATTGAACATCTTAAATGTTTAGAGGCTGAACCATCGCATGAAGATCGGTGGGTAATTTATTTCCTTTAATGTAGTAGATTGTAGTACAGATTCGATGCATTTGCTCTTATCTGTCTGTCTCAAAAATTTATTGTAATAAGCCTTAGTTGTTGGTATCTTTTAATTTGATAGGATAATGCTAAGGTATTCGGAGGGGAAAACTCAAGGAGCTCTTTTGTATAAATAATTGTATTGTTGCCCAGAAGAGGTTGTTGAAGAAGTCGTATTTGTGAATTTATTTATTTTGACGAAGGTATCTATGATATCAATGTCATCACCTAGTTCATTTTGTTGGAATGCATGTAAAAACATTACCTCCATGGATTAGGTATCCCATAAGAAATCATCCATACCAACCTCTATATCATTTCCTTCATTCCCAACATGTGAAGAACTAGTGTTACATAGAGGTTTTGAATTGGTGACTCGGGACATAGTGGGATTGAATAGGTGGTTGATTCAAATTTTCTGAATATGCTTCCTCTCTGAGTTGTGCTTGTTTAACAACAAATGTTGGCACCCAAATTTTTGGGTTAATCTCGTGCATGCACATAAATGAAGTGTTGCATGCCCATCCCAGTTTTGTGCATGCCTAAGCTAATGCACAAAGAATGATAAGAAGAGCACGACGAATGAAGCTTTGATATTGCATACCAAGATTTAAGTCTACCAAGTGTGAACCGGTGATACAGGAGCATCTTCAACAAAGAGAGAGTGGAGGACAACTCAACACCCCAACGCTCATTTTGAAGAGTTTTTGAATTTGAAAAAGAACATGTCACGAAATATTTTGAAAATATTGTAATCAATGAACATCATAAATTCGTAGAGGTTGAACCATCACATGAAGATCGATGGGGAATGTATTTCCTTTAATGTAGTAGATTGCAGTACAGATTCGATGCATTTGCTCGTATCTGTTTGTCTCAAACATTTATTGTAATAATCCTTAGTTGTTGGTAGATTTTAATTTATAGGATAGTGCTAAGGTAGTCTGAGGGGAAAGCTCAATGAGATGTTTTGTATAAATAATTGTATTGTTTCCCAAAAGAGGCTGCTGAAGAAGTTATATTTGCGAATTTATTATTATAGTTGTTGATAGTTGTTGAAGGTTATTGTTTTTGAATTACTTGTTGTTGTAGAGAATGTTGAAGATTATCGAGTGTATGAGCCCATGTACATTTCATTTGAATGAATATAACAGAGGAGTGTTGATTCCAAATGTCTGGTGTTACTTTTGTTGTACCTATATGAATGAATGGTAGGTTTTTGTTTACTTATGTTCTCTCTTATTACTCGTTCTTATGTTTATGAATTCATTTACATGGTTGCATGTATGAATCTATGAGGGTTTAGATAAGTTTCAATTGTTTCTCTTCACAAGCTTATGCAAGGAGTGCATATTGTCCGCAAGGAGTGCATTGATAGAGTCTGTTTCGACTCATAAGCTTAGGAGAGATAACATGGAGCTTTGTATGCAATGTATGCGTCAACAGAGACCTTTTGACTCAGAAGCACAAGAGGAATAACTCAAATTTAACTTGCAGAGGATTGTAAAGAACTATTACAAGGTTTGCACAGTCGCTCACAAAGAAGTTGAGTCGTGGAAGAAGACCTATTGCAAGGTGTGCAAATAATCAAAATTTGACTAAGGAGTAACAAGCTCAGAAGAGATAGCGATAGGAATTCTTCAATAGGGAGGAGTCCCTTACAGGGATGATTTTAGGGGATAAATTTCGCTCATGGGCTAATTTTCCATGTTTTTTTGAAAAACGAGATTCACTATTTTAAAAATAATTCGCCCAAATTCTATAGGATAAAATTATTTTACCTTAAAAATTGCCAAAAATTTATAAAAACTATATAAAATACTTAGAAATTTGAATATTTTTACAAAAATATCGCCAAACATTTATAGTTGACATATGAAGGATTAGTAAGATTCACTAAGGTTTCTACATTTTAAAATAAATTTCCATCCTTAATATCATCCCTGGTCCCATAAGATTCACCAAGTTAGCGAGAAGGATCTGTTCGAAGGAAGTGGGATCACTCCAGACCGTTAGATCTGGGAAGAGTTGCATAGAGGTTAGCCTTGGATTCCTTTGACACTCCGAATGTTCGGAGGTTTGAAGGTGTTATGAGAGCGGTATTGTTGAAATCCTGAAGCTAGGAAGTGAATCTACGTCATCGTTATCGAGGAGGATACGTGGCAACAAATCGAAGAGTTTGTGGGAAATAGATTCTAAAGATTTGTGTGGAGCAAAGTGAAAACTTAACGAAGCCACGAAGGACGAAGTAGATATGGACCATTAGATCCAGAAGAATACGTGGTGGAGATCCGCATGATTCAGAGGAAATCACTTCGAAGAAAAATGGGTGAGGTGAAGCCAAAACCACCAAAGCGCGAAGTAGCGAAGTCCATCAAGGTCGTTGATATGGGAAGGACACATGTCACCAACTCAAGGAATTCAGAGAAAAGAGAAAGGAGAGGGTGGAGTCATTGACCAGAAGTCACCCGAAGCTCCAAAAAAGGTAAGAGGCCAAAACCCTAGCCTTCGATTTCTATGGACACGTGGTGTCATCTCCGTCACTTCGGAGATAGAGTGCTTCGGGAGAAAATGAGGGGTAAGGTCCTGAAGGTATAAAGTCCTCAAGTGGTGAACTCCATTGGAGAAGAACACGTGGTGAAATATCTGCCACTTCGGAGTATTTATACTCTGGGAGGAACATAGTGAAAGGGCATTGACTGCAGGTCACCCGAAGTGAAAACAAAGAATAATCTCAGTCGTGGATTAGGATGAGCACGTGGCACTCGATCCACAACTTCGTGTAGAAATTACTTCGGAGGAAAAATTATTTGGAACATTTGAAACTTTCGAACACCGAAGCTCCGAAGAAAATCTCAGTCATTGGCTGTAAAAGGGGCATGGACCATAGATCTGGTCCAGGAGAGTTCGTCGGTTTGGAGTTCTGGTAAAAAGGATTAAGCTGCATTCAAAAGTGATGAACACCGAAGCCATGAAGTGAATCTCATTCATTGGTTGTTGGTGAAGTGTGGACCGTAGATCCAGTCAAAGAGTATTTTCGTTGATTCGGAGATCGGGGAAAAAGGGGTAAGTTGCTTCCAAAACTTCTAAACCCTGAACTCACAAAGGGAGCTGGCCTGAGGTCATAGCTTGTGGTTGTATGAGAGAGGAGTATAGCATGGGATATAGCAATCGTATTTTGGTGTTTCCAAAGGTGCTAGAAAATGGTTGTGCAGGTAATTTGAGCCTACAAGGCAACATCAAGGGACCTATGTGTCATTTGTTCAGGGTCTATTGGAGGCCCGAAGAGTAGATCCATCTTAGTGTTTTGAAGATCCTTGATTGAGAGGTTGAGCATCCATGAGGAGAGAAGGGGGGTCTTCTTCAATCAGACCGAGTTTTATCATTTGCACTAGAAATCAATAAGACGCAATGACGCTGGAATCAAGAAAGGAATCTTCAGGAAATATTCTTGAATGATTACTTCTAGTATCACAAGGGAACGTGGATATGCAAAAAGATGAGATGTCGAGGTAGTTAATATTTCCCTGATTCTAGAAGACTACGTGAACTGCACGTAGGTGCCATAAGAGTGCAAGGTAGTTTTTCAGTAGAGCATTTGGAGCATAGTCGAAAGAGATAGAGCTCTTGAGCATAAAAAGATATAAAATGGATCAACAACATCAGAAAAAAATTTAGTCAATTAGAGGATTCACTATTTTTTTGCGGTTAGTTGTTCACTGTCCAGATCTCACTTTGAGCCTTTGGAGTAGAGTAATGCTATCATGTTTTTGAATAGAGTCTGAGTCTATAATACGTCTGAGGTCTAAATGGATGTGCATGGCATAGTATGTTGTAATTATAGGGAATTATCTAAAGAGGACATGAGACTTTATTGTTGTTGAATGTAGTTTCCTTAATGTATGCACGTGTTCAATGGAATGGAAGGAGTAATAAAGCTGCAACAATTATGATCTATCATTTGCCACTCATGTGTTATTTTAATATGTGTGTGTATTTTTCTACATATTGATGATAGTAAGTTGTTATTAATGGAGTGCATGAATTTTGTCTTGGATGGATCCTTGTGTATTTATTCCTTCATCCCTGTCACAAGCCCATATGGTCTCTGTGATCCTCATTTTGTCTCGAGTGAGACCTTCTTCAGCCTTGGTTGAATATTGATATGTCAATTCTTTGGTGTTTTTGTTGGTCAAATCTGGACGAACCCTGGGTCTAAAATCCACATCATTAAGAAGGACGCACACAAGCATGAAACGACCCAATAAATGTCTATGTTGTCAAGACTTGAAACTCTTGTATGGAATGATGAAGGAAATAAATGAGGTGTTATCCATCTTGGGAGGAAATTAAAGACTGGATAAATGCAAAGGAGCATAAGTTTTCCCTATGAGAAAATTAGGGTTTGAGAGTGAATGTGAATATATGGAAAGATAAATATCTTTATATTGATATGCATGAGACATTCTTTACTAAATTTCCCTGTTTATTGTATGCATGGTTGAAAATGAAAACTGCTACCAATTTTGTCGTGTGGCCTTTAGAACCGATAGTTTGGGATTAAGGCACACTTGATAGATTGAAGGTGCTGGAAAATAAGTGGACTTGGGCCATTTATTTTTGGTTTCATAGAGTAAAGGAGGGATATATTATTGAATTTTCAATGGAGTACACTAATTCTTTCAGCGAGGCATAAAGAAAATTCACAGAAGATCTCAGGAAATCAATGCCAGAAGAGATTCCACTCTGGATCAAGATGTTGTTCGTGGAGAAAGGGATAAGGAGCATGGATCTTGAAAGAATCATTGAGTAAAATCCCCTAGCACTATGGGAGGGGTTGGAAAGACGGGGGAAAATTATAGAGGATATGGATCCATTGAGGAGGATCTAGAAATTGTTTAGATGAGGAGAGAAACTAGTTGGACCCACAAGAGAAGAGGAGAGAGAGAGAGTCAAGCGATACACAAGAAGAGTTGAGCTAAGAAGGAAAGTGGAGCAGTGAAGTGGAAAAAATATAACAAGGGGCATGCAACAAGGGGTTAGGCCTGAAATAAAAATAAAAGATACAGGACGAGGAGGAAGTGTGGAAGAATGCACTATGCCAGAGTGGGGGATAGGCGAAGATAGACCCGTGAATGTTGAAATATTGTAACTGGAAAGAGTATTCTACTTATTATTATTATTATTTGAGTCATTTATTTATAGATCAAATCCCCTTTTGTGGATTGATCATGTTGGGCATTGTAATTGACCAAATCCCCTTTTGTGGATTGGTCAAACCCTAATTGTGTTATTAAATTTAAGAAGTCGACACCCATGCCTAATTAAAGTGGTTTTAACTGTTAGATTCATAATGAAGAAAAAAACATAAACATAATAGAAATAATTGAAGCAATCAAGAAACCATGATAAACATAGATAAATAGAATATTGGAAGAAAAGGCATACTCTATAATCATTAATGAATGAGAAAATAATAATGTACATAGACGTACATATATAATACAAATATACCATAATTGTCATGTCACTATATAACAGTTAGGTAAACTAATGAACTATGATTAGATTTTTTAACATCCCCCCTTAATCATAAGTTCATTCTTGCCTGAAAAACTACCACTACTTGACAACTAGTAATGTGTCAAGAAAATATCCAGAGGGCTTAAGATCCTCTCTGAACTCTAAAAAAAATAGCAGAAGCTGATGTCTTCTACTAAATTGGTGGTTTAAGGATCACCACAAACTTATTTGGTGGTTTTGGGATGACCACAAACTGAATTTGGTGGTTTCGGGATGACCACAAACCAAATGTCTAGCAGAAGATGTTGTCTTCTACTAAATGGAATGGTTTTAAGTTGACCATAAACTAACAAGAGCTCAAGGCTCAAAAATCTGAAAATGTAACAAGAAGAACTTCATGTCTTCTGCTTAATTGGTCTCTGATACACCATCAAACTACATAGTGGTTCATTCCATAGCTTGACACAATATCATCTCTATGAACAAGAGGAATGCAATTGCCTGACTCAACAAGACTTACTAAATAGATGGGAAATACAAAAGAAGCAACTTGGACCAAAAACTCAAGGGTGTCAGGTACAACCGATCATGCACCCAATTACAATCATATTCTGAACAGACACACAATCATATTCTGAACAGACACAAATCTATAATGCAGGACAAAGACAAGTCCTGAATGAACTGCAAATCGAAGGTAGACTTTGAAACTTGAAGTTTGACATTTCTCACTAATTTCCCCCTTGTCAACTGAAAAGTGAGAAGTCTATATAATGAGATATACCCCATTTGAAAGTGGAAAAGGGTAATCAAATTGTCTTCCAACAGAGTAGGACTTGATCTTCAACTCAAAAGACTACATCAACTGGGCCCTGATCATACCCTATATCATCCAATCCTGAAAAACATTCATGTCTATCAACTGTAGAAATATCTCCAATCAAGTACGGTTGTACTTGTGTATAAATCCATCAATAAGAATGCTCCAATAAATTGGATTCCGAACTCAAACATCAATTCCCTAACCATTCAAAATGAATATATCTATTCTTTCTCTTATGACACCTTACCGAGAGGTGATTTGTCTTCCCACAAAATATGCATGGGTGAAGATCAAAACAATTTGATTTATCATGGCCAAACTAGTGATAGTATTTTCACTGTATGGGTTCTTTATCCAACTGATTAACAACATCATCATCAGCAATATCCTGTACATGTTCCTTACCAATACCCTCAATCTCTGTCTTCTTATCATAATTCAAAAAACTGCCACTCGCAAAGAAAATAGGTTTTCCATAATTAGGAATATGAAAAAGGTTGCCACCATCCTTTTCATATCCTAGTCCATATCAATTTCATTTAAAGCGTAATTCTTCCCATGGCCGAACAATTCTAATTTCTTTGCCACATTTATCCACAACTTTTTCTGACATAGGGACTTCATCCAACTCATCTTCAAGTTTATCACTGTCATCACTAGTCAACTGCGAATCTTCATTATTTTCATCCTTGATGTCATTTTGTTTGTTGAAATCACATTGTTGGTGTCGAAGGATATTTAACTCATCAGATAACATTTTGTTTTGAAGTTTGAACATATCAAATTTCTTGTGCGTTACTTGTAAACAAGTAATCACTGTACTAAGAGTGCACTTGTTTATTGCAATTGTAGACTCCGTAGTTGAGTTAATCAACATGTGCAATATTTTAAACATGTCTTCGATTCTTTCCATTATGCAGAATATGGAAGAGAGATGTTTATATGTTGATGCCACAAAATTTGATGTTTGTATGTTGATGCCACAATATTCAATTTTGTATCTTGTTGTGCATGCCAAGAGCGATCGTCCATTGCATGAATGCTAAAATCTATAGGATAACCAATGACTTAGATGCACACAAAGCTCCTAAGACCCCCTTATTCAATTTCGGGTGGGTTAAGGACGCAAAGACAAATATACAATTTCATTATGTAGGATGATCCCCTATAACCCCTTTTACAAACTTAAAAAAACCCCTTATAACACCTTTACATGTTCAAGGCATAAAAACCCTTATAACTCCAATTATAATCAATGGAGAAAACTCCTCCATACAAAACCTTATAACTCCTTAAATCCACATCAAACTCTTCCTTTAAGCTCTATTGCAAAAATAATGCACCTTATAACTCCTTGAGTTTCCCTTGAAATCAATTTTTTTTTTTGAATGAAATAAACTTAATGATATCCACTTATTACTCCAAAATTTTTTAAGGGGTCTTGCATAAATCTATAATCCTCATAAAGAAATATTTTAATATTCTTTATTAAAATATTTATAGCTTATTTGCATGCCACTTCTTCAAAAAAATTAAAAGATGATAACATAAAAACATGTGCTCCTTCAATCATATTCATGGGTTGGAGGCTCTATAACTCTCCAACATTATAACTCTCTCATAATAAACTCTCAATGCAATTATTACATGAATTCTATGGATTTTCTCCATTAATCTCGCTTCTCAGCAAATGAACCACAATATTCCATCAAAGTACTCAATCCCGTCCATCTTTTAGCATATTTTTGTTCAGCAACTACTACAAATGCAAAGGAATCTCATATTTTCTATTTGCTCATAGTTTCCTGAAATGTTAACCATTCACACAGGAATTCATAAGTTGATTTCCATATAAATTCAAATGTGTTCTTTTTTTCTCAAAATATTCAAATCTACCACGTGAATCCTTCAAATTTCCATCTAAATTTTTCTTTTGCACCAACTGCTAGATTAAAAAAAAGAAGAAAAACGGAGTCAAGAAGATTATCGAAAAATATAATGTAGAATTTTATCTATTCATTCTCTCACTTGTGCACTAAAGAAAGCTACCATTAGTCTCCCTTTGGCGTTTCTTCTTAGCCCTTGCTCTCATTTCACACGTATCTTCCATGTGGGAAACTCAGGTCTGTGTCATTAAATGAGGACTCTTCAGCATACAGAATCTTAAATATTCTGCCGCTCTTACGTTCGATCCTCCTTGCAAAATAGACGTTGTTGACTCTCTTCCTCTTAGAATGCTCAGGCCACACAACCTCCACTGCAACTCAACTCCATGGAAAAACTACCATGGATTTACCAGAAACTAAACACTATAATGCTAGTATCATATGGTAAACTAATAGGCTCATAAGATCAATATCATGCTTTGATACCACTGTTAGATTCATAATGAAGAAAACAATAGAAACATAATGGAAATAACTGAAGCAATCAAGAAATCATGATGAACAGAGATAAATATAATATTGGCAGAAAAGGCATACTCTATAATCATTAATGAATGAGCAAATAATAATGTATATAGACGTACATATATAATAAAAATATTCCATAATTGTCATGTAACTATATAACAATTAGGTAAACTAACGAACTATGATTAGAGTTTTTAACATTAACCACTAAGAAGACAAGTCATCCCTACCTAGTGAAGAGACACCTTTCCAACACCTGCCAACCAGTATAAATAAAGGAAGCCAACACCTCATTATGACACTCACTCATTCACTCATCAAGTGTGCAATTTTGGTAGTTGCATTTGGGAGAAGAAGGAAGAGAGAGGCGCATTTCTCAGTGTTGGGTATTCTCTAGTGTTTTGGCTTGTTGTCTTGGTATTGTATTGGCTATCTAAGGAAGTTTTTGTTGTTTTTTCTCACCCATCAGGGTTTTCCAGGATAAATGTTATGTATATTTTGATTTTGTTTCTCTCAGTGATCCTACCTATGCTATTGTTATATAGTAAATTGAAAAGAAACCTAATAATAGCTCACAAATTAACATGGTATCATAGCTAAGCTGGAGAAAGAACCTTTCACTGGATAAGCAAAAACGTTATTGTTGTCGTACAAGAAAATTAGGGATTTTTGTTGGAGAGGAATATCAGCCTAAAAATCATTTAGAAAAGTGCACCCTAGCCTAGGGAACTCTTTGGCACCTTGACTACACCTTTCAATGGTCAGATACTCCGAAAAATCAAACCCTAGTTTTGACTGGTACTAGAAAACCAGAAGTACCAGAAAACCAAGAAACCAGAACCAGTACCAGAAGTACCAGTCCAGATTTCCGCAAGATCAGTTTCAAGGGGTGAAATTTGGATTTTCAGAAATCTGATTGCACCAGCTTACTCACCTCAGCTCAATGCATCTAGTCCCTGGATCAGAATTTCAAAATTTGAAGTTTGAAAAATTAGGGTTTCCTCATAAAACCATAAGTTGCAGTTGCAGTTACAGTTTAAGAATCAGTTGGAGTACCAATTGCAGTTGCAATATCAGTTGAAGTATCAACTACAGTACCAGTTGCAATCACCCTTGAAGTTTTAAAAGGGTTGGTAATTATTACCGCTTCTACCAGATGATGCCACTACCTACAAATGTTATCAGAGGTATGTACTCACATATGTTTAAACTATTAAGATGTAAAGGGTATTTGAAGGAGAAGGGATCTCTTGCCATGGATCTAGAAGGATCTCAAAATCCAACATATTTAGAGGAATAATGCATCCCAATTTTGATTATTCTAATATGCATCTATTTTTTATGACATTGTTTTGATCTACGTTGCATGTTGAAGCTATGACCATCATACTAAACTTTGGTCAAAATTAAAGTCAAGGGATTAGATGGATTAAAGTTGAGATCATAGAGTTTATTCTCTAACCCAAGTTTTTGTCAAGATATTATATTGTCTTAGTATAGAAGAAAGGTTGAAGAAATCACTTTTCATCTTGAGTGAAGGAGATTTGGAAGAAACGCAACACACTCATTCTTGAGGATAATACTCCAGGTTCTAGGTTTGATTAATTAAGTTGATAAGATTCAAAGTTGCACATGACAAAGTTGATAACTACCCCATTACAAGTAAACACTATAGTTGAGGTAGCATTCTTTGAAAAGTATTATGCTTGGTAGCATGTGAGCATATTCAGATAAATGCTTAATGTAATCATTTACAAGATACATCTAACATCTCATATAGGAGAAACTTCTTGTTTTGGTTCTAGGTTACCATGGATAAATGTTTGATCAAAACACTAGAAGAGTGTTGATCTCATTTTGTATTGTATTTCTTACTTTTAATCTTTGTTTCAGACAGGTCACAAGTGATATATATAAAGGAGCTAATGTGACGATTATTCGTGCTATGGTTTTATTACTATTGTAAAAAAAGAAAAGGTACTATTCTTTCCTATTGTTTTGTTGACCTTGGTTCAGGTTACAGGTGATAACCCTAAGAAAGTTATAGTGAAGGTTACAAAAGACAACAGATTACATGAGACATGAATAAGACTATGTACATGAACATATACATTCATATACCAAACAAGATGAAGAAGAAATTGTCTTTTGAGATCCATAGTATCTCATATGGAGATTGATTGTAAGGAGAAGAAGGCTCCAAAGATGACCAAACATTAGAAATCACAGAAGAATTAGTCAAAGGATAATGAAGCCATCTTGACAAGAAGAAAATCTTGTTTGAAGTCTAAATCAACCTTTCATATTTATACTTGGTATTCAACACCAAGTATACCCTGTAAGAGATGATGAAGTCCTTTTAGAATCAAAAGAAGTCGAGAGTAATATTGATCTCAGAAAGGATCAAATGAAGAGACATCTCCTAGGATTGGGATACAGATGCCATGAGAATACTAGATCACAGCTTCAGAAACTACTAGGAGATATGAAATCTCCTGGAAGATTCCCTTCTTTCACTAACAGACAAGGAATGCAGTCAGAAAGACTGGGATATGGATTCTTCCGTGAGAGTAGAAGAGAAGTCAGTATTGACTTCCAAGATTGATCTATATAGATCAAGCATGTTGCAGATGTACAAAACCTTATGTGTGTCCAGAGGATTATCCCAACAAGAGGGAGAATACTATGACGAGACACTTACTCCAGTAATTGAATAAATAGTTCCAATATTCATGAAGACAACCAGAACAACCATGATCCATATATAGTATTAGATGCAAGGGGAGAAATACCCATATTTAAAATTGAGTGGCAGTTTGTGAAATACATTAGTTGGGTCATGGATACATGACTACAATAAAAGATAGAGTTACCTCCATGAAATAAGAAGAGCTACCTTCAGTATCAATTATTGAGCCACTCTCAGTTTCAGATGAAGTTGTTGTTGTGATGAAGTAGAGGAGTTACTTTCATATTTCAATAGTCATAGTGAGAATGGAGAAACCATTCTCAACTTCAGAGAAACTGCAGGTCCAGAGTCCCAATTCCAGAAGGAACAGTTGTAGAAAGAGGAGAGGACATACTCTCAGGAAGTGAGATAGATAGTTCTTTGCAGAGAGCACATAGAGCTAGCACATGATTGTGTAGATTGAGTTGCAACTGAGCAATTGTACCAGGTTGGTACAAAGTGATGTGAAAATTTGATTTGAAGTTGAATATAGAAAGACTCATTCCTGCAAGATGAAGAAAGCTCCTAGAGATTGGTATGGCAGAACTAATAGATTCTTGATGAGCTTGGGCTTTACCAAGAGTAAAACTGATTCTAACCTTTACTTCAAGGTTATGAATGATGAGCTAGTTATATTGTTGCTACTATATGTAGATGATGTATTCTTGACAAGAAGAAGAAAATCTCATCATAGATTACAGAAGAATCTCACTATAGAGTTTTATGAAAGACCTAATGCATTATCTCTAAGGTCTTGAATTTTGACAGAGCCCAGAGAAGATCTTCCTTAACCAAGGGAAGCATGTAGTATAAATACTAAAGAGGTTTGATATGTTGGAGTATAAATCCATGAACACACCCATGGAAACAAAGTTGAAGCTCCTGGTAGATACCTCGTTAGAATTGGTTGATGCTACTATTACAGAAAGATTATTATTAGTTCGTTGATGTATCTAATGAATACTAGACTGGATATATGTTTTGTTGTGAACACCTTTGAGACAGTATCTGGTAGAACCCAGACATGGTCACCTTGATGATGCAAAACATGTGATGAGATACCTTAAGGGTACATTGGATTTTGGTCTCTTCTATACTAGAGATAATGACTTCAGATTGTATGGATTTACTGATTCAGATTGAGATGGAAGTGTTTCTGATAGAAAGATAACTTCAGGATGTTATTTTATTCTAGGTTCAGCCATGACTTCATGGTAGAGTAGGAAGCAATCCAGTATTGCTCCCAGCATGGAAGAAGAGAAATATATTGCAACATGTTCTGCCATTGGTGAAGCCATATGGTTTCAGATGTTGTTGATAGATCTATTTGATCTGGAGATGGAATCCACCGTGATCCTATGTGATAACCGTAGTTTTATAAATATTATGTATTCCATGATGATTCGAATCACATAGAGATTTGTTATCACTTCATTTGTGATATGGTGCAGAGAGGAGCCATACAACTCCATTATGTTGGCACAGATAAACAAGTTGTTGATGTGCTGACCAAGACTCTGTCTCGTGTAAATTTTAAGCACTTTCGAGACAAGCTTGGTGTAGTCCGAAAGTACCTCCCTCAAAATGGGGAGTAGTGTTGTGATGCCAGCCTAATACTGAAGATTTCCATCTTCGTGATGATGTTGTTGTGTTGTCAGCCTAGTGTTGAATATTTCCATATTCGTGTCGATCTTGTTGAGATTCCAGCCTAGTGTTGAATATTTCCATCTTTGTGATGATGTTGTTGTGATGCCATCCTAGTGTTGAATATTTTCAGCTTCGTGTTGATGTTGTTGAGATGCCAGCCTTGTGCTGAATATTTCTAGCTTTGTGATGATGTTGTTGAGATGTCAGCTTCGTGCTGAATATTTCCATCTTCATGTTGATGTTGTTGTGATGCCAGCCTCATGCTAAATATTTCCAGCTTCGTGTTGATGTTGTTGAGATGCCAGCTTCGTGCTGAATATTTCCATCTTTGTGTTGATGCTGTTGAGATTCTAGCTTCATGTTGAAGATTTTCAGCCTAGTGTTGATGTTGATGATGCTCCAACTTGTGTGTTGTGATGTTGTTGTTTTTGTTGTTGATGTTGTATCAACCTTGTGTTGTTATCAATGATGATGATGTATTAGTGTTATACTAATTGATGTTGATGCATATGATGATGATTCCACATCAGCTTCTTGCTGAAGATGATGATGATGATGATTCCACTTCAACTTCTCGCTAAAGATGTTGATGATATTACTTTAGCCTCATACTAAAGAAGAAAATGATGTTACTTTAGCCTCACGCTAAATATGATGATGATGTTACTCGAGCCTCATGTTGATGAGGATGATGATGCTACTCCAGCTCCATGTTCTGAACAATGATGGTGAGAAAAACTTCCAATGATTTATAGATAGGCCAACCAGTGTTCCAGATGTTGTTTATGTTGTTTCCCTCTCTCTTTCCCAATGATGTTGTAGAATACCCTTCTTGTTAAGGGGGAGTGTTGAAATATTATAACTACAAAGAGTATTCTACTTATTATTATTATTATTATTTGAGTCATTTATTTATAGATCAAATCCCCTTTTGTGGATTGATCATGTTGGGCATTGTAATTGACCAAATCCCCTTTTGTGGATTTGTCAAACCATAATTGTATTATTAAAATTAAGAAGTCTTCCCCAGGCCTAATTAAAGTAGTTTTAACCACTAAGAAGACAATTTGACCCTGCCCAATGAAGAGACACCTTTTCAGCACCTTCTAGCCAATATAAATAAAGGAAGCCAACGCCTCATTATGACACTCACTCATTCCCTCATCAAGTGCACAAGTTTGGTAGTTGCAATTGGGAGAAGAATGAACAGAGAGGCACATTGCTCAGTGTTGGATATTCTCTGGTGTTTTGGCTTATTGTCTTGGCATTGTATTGGCTATCTATATTAAGGAAGTTTTTTTGGGGTTTTCTCCCCAATGAGGGTTTCCCAGGATAAATATTTTGTATCTTGTGATTGTGTTTCTCTCAGTGATCCTACCTATGCTATTGTTATCTAGTAAATTGAAAAGAAACCTAATAATAGCTCAAAACTTAACAGTGAAGAGGTGCAATGTCGAGAGTAGGGTATCCAGTGGGGATACCAGTAGTAGTAGTAGTAGTAGTAGTGCCAGGTTCCCAAGTGATCAATTTTGAACCCCTTGGTTGTTGTGGAGTGTCGCAAACTCGAAATAATATGAGGCACATAGCAGAGGCACAGGAGAAAGGAAGGAATATAGAGGATTCCCTAGTGGTGGGGGAGAAGAGTTGGTGATTGTAGATGGTATTTCATAGCTATAGGTATGGAACTCTCTAGGTCCCCTCACAAGAAATTTCAAAAGGAGATGGACTTGCCCCCCCTTTGAACCACCCTCCTTGCATGTTTGAAATAAAGAAGAAACAACAACATGTAGTGAAGCGATTGGAGGAGAAGAAAGAGTAGCAGAAGAAATAGGATAATAAACGAGTGAATAAAAAGGCAAAGTCAATGCTATTTCACCCAAGAGAGTATCAGTGGTGAGGATTTTGACACCCAATATTCAGATCAGAGGAGTCGGTTTGAGAGTGACGATGGAGAATCAGGATAACACCTTGTGTTAAGTACCTAAGTCACATAGATAGAAAATATATTTTCCATGTATTAAAGGTCGAAATTAGTTAACAATTCCTAAATATATTTTGTGTAAGAAAGGACGACATTATTTATTAAGGCCTATTTAAAAAATGTGAACAAGTCAATGTAAGAATACCTAACAAAAGATTTTACTTATAGCAAGATCTTCCTCTAGAATGTTCTTTAGAAGATAGAATTAGTATAAATAAGAGTAGGAGGCATGAGAAATATTTTCTTGAGAATTATTGTAATATAGTTCTAATCTTTTGGAGGTTTCCCCCTCGAGGAGGCAAGTGAACATTGATTTCTTTGAATAAAGGTATTATTTATGGTATTTTGCTTCTCAATATTTTGTTATTCCACTGATATTTGTTGAATATTCTTGTTTCTACATATTATATTAGATCGAGTAGATTACAGGTGGTATAAAAGGACTTTATTTGGAAGTAATTGTGGGTAAAATTTATTTCCAGGGTAGATATTGTACTTTCAACATCTGTAAAGAACAAATATCTATCATTCATTGGGTAAAATTGTGGTGGGGAAAACTACACACAGGTGGTACAGATGGTTTCACAGGGTTTACTAGAAACAAAAGTTATTGACCCTGTTGGAAACCTTTGTAACCCATATTCCTACCCCTCTATTAGTACTACATCAAATAGAATTTGTACACGACCATCACACCCATGTATTGGAAGGTATATAGAGAGTCCCATAGGTCTCGTGAAACTAGCCATAGGTCAATCGATTAGTCGCTTAACTGTTATAGCGCCATTGTGAACAACACTTGGGAAGATAATTTATAGTACTTGGGTAATCGAGTACTACGACTAAGGGTACATTTGAGCCTCCTTAATTGTTCCCTGAGATATTGGGCTGAGTATTATTGTTCGACCCTGCACGTATATCAAAGAGTTATATCATAGGGAAAACTCTTTTCAATAGGCACCTTGTAAGCCTTAACTCAAAGGGAACATACCAAACAAGGAACAAAAAGGATATTTCAGTCCTGCAACCTTTCCTCCTACATTCTGGTTGCGAAATTACTACACATTTTTTCATGCTAATAATTTGGGCATTTCGACACTACAATATTAGTCATGTCATCATCCTGGGTCATCGTTCTTCTTCATTAAGTACAGTAAAGTCATCATCTTAGTGGATAGTGGAAGCACTCATAATTCCATTCATCACTTCCTTTCTCAAGAATTCAATTTGTATATCCGTGTTTCCAACAATTTTCAAATCATGATAGCCAATTGTGGTTCCATGAAATGTGGGGGGTGTTGTGAAAATGTGTTCCTACAAATTGATCAGTATAACTTGAAATATCACATGTTTTCTATTGACATGGTTGGTTATGATATTATTCTTGGTGTTGAATGGTTACACACTCTTGGACCTATAACCATGGATTTTAAGGATTTAACCATGCAATTCCAGCAAGAATAAAAACAATATAAATTCAAAGGCATTATAGTCGCATCTCCAGAGATCATTGGTTCACACCGTATGGAAAAGTTACTCAAAAAGGGTCATTCTAGCATCGTTTCCCAACTCCATTCCATTAAGGAAGTTGAGACATCCCTGGTACACCTTGACCTTCAAGCTATATTTTCCCACCATCCCACTATTTTCCAAACCCCCCAAGTCCTTCCCCCCTCTTGCATATACCATGGTCATTCCATTCCTTTAATTCCAGGAATTGTTCCTCCCAATGTTTGCCCTTATCATCATCCCCTTGCTAAAAAAAAATGAAATTGATAAAATTGTCCAACCGAGTACCGGTGTTATTGATAAAATGAAATTGATAAAATGAATCAGGTGTCATCCAACCAAGTACCGTCCCTTATTATTCTCATGTTTTCATGGTCCTCAAGAAGGAAAGATCTTGGCACATTTTTCCTAATTTTCGTTCCCTTAACACACTTACAATAAAGGACAAATTTTCCATTCTCATCATAGATGACCTTCTAGATGAAATCAATGGGGCTCAATACTTTACCAAACTTTACCTTCGTTCGGGATACCACCAGACACATATGAAAGATGAAGACATCCCCAATACTGCATTTCTCACTCATGAGGGCCACTATGAGTTCTTGATTATTCACTTTGGTCTCTATAATTCCCCCTACACTTTTCAAAGTCTCATGAATCATCTCTTTCATCCATTCCTTCATCACTTTTTGTTAGTTTTCTTTTATGATATTCTCATCTATAGTAAAATGTGGCCATCCCATATTAGCCATGTAGATCAATTTCTCCATCCCCTCTCCAATCACCAATATTTTCTCAAATAGTCTAAATGTGATTTTGGCACCTATTAAGTTGAGTACCTGGTTCATATTGTTGGCAATAATGGTGTAAGGGTGGATCCTAAGAAAATTGAAGCTATGCAGAATTGGCATCACCCTAAAACTCTTAAAACTGTGTGTGGTTTCCTGGTTTTAATGGGATATTATCGCAAGTTTGTTCAAAATTATGGAAAAATTGTGGCTCATCTCACAACTCTCCTTAAAAATAATGCTTTTATTTGGAATCGAACAACTAACCAATCCTTACAAGAGTTGAAAGAAGTTGTGTGCACTACTCTTTTACTGGACCTACTTGAATTCACCAAGACCTTTGTTCTGGAATGTGATGCATCATGGAGAGGAATCAGAGTAGTCCTCATGCAATATGGAATACCTTTGGCTTTCAAAAACAAACATTTTTCGGACCGACATTTGGGCCAATTGATTTATGAAAAGGAAATGTTGGTTATTTTACATGTGGTGGATCTTCGGTGCCCTTATCTTTTGGGACAACACTTCCAAATTAAAACAGATCATCAAAGCCTCAATTACTTCCTATAATAAATAATTTCATCCTCGAAGAAAAACAAATGGGTGACCAAGTTGTTTGGATATGAATATGATATTTTTTACAAGAAGGGAAAAAAAAATGTGGTGGATGATGGTCTTTCCAGTAAATATGAAGAACATACCCTCTTTTCCACATCATTCATTTGTGGTTTACCTTTGAGTCAGTTCATAGGTCTAGAGGTCTAACTAACCTTATATTACTCACTATAAAATTCTAATTATAGAAACCTATTACTACACTTATCACTAATTAAGCTATATATACCCTAAATGACACTATATATACTAATACTCAATTTTACCTTTCCAACCCTAGATTATCTTATACACTACTAATTACACTTCCTAATCACTTAAGACCTAAATTATAAATCAAACCTACCACCTAAATTATAAATCAAACCTACCACATAGTTTCCTAAGCCAATTGAAAATTTCTAAACCCTTAGTTTATATATATATAACATTATCAAACCTAAAAATGACATACAAAAACCATAACAAATACATAATTTTAGAAAATTTCTAAAAACCTTAGCTTATATATACACAACATTTAATTTTACACTACTATATCCTATAGAAACCCTAGTTTTATTACAATCACTTAAAACCTAATTCTTAAATTAAACATAATACC
>SNQJ01S0009576.1:30245-60875 GCA_010110895.2 Picea sitchensis | reverse complement strand
AAATTTTTCAATCCTTCCATGATCTCCCTTTTTAAACCATCCATCATCCCTTGTAGTTCATATTTTGTCACTATCTTCTTTTGTAAATCATTTATGTCCCTACGCATTTCTTCACCTTCATCAAGAGTCCAAGTAGGATTCTCTGGAGGATTATTTGGTGTAGAATTTCCCTTTTTTGGTGGCATGTTGGCCAAGTATCACTTTTAAACCTTGATTTTAAGGTGGTTCTGCTAGACAATATTTCTTCTATTGTATCTCCAAAATTTTGGCCCTCTTGGGTATGAAAATTTATTTTTTGTAGTTCATTGATATTTCTTCTTTGCAATGCCACATGTCTGATCAAAATTGGATGTGCCAAGTGGAATTTATGGTAACTTCCCCACAAATTTCTTATTTTTGGCCTTTCCAAGAGATCACACTTGTATAGGGTGCCTTGCAAACAATAATTGATATACAATTCTGAAAATTGTACCAGAACTACTAAAGACTGTCCACTATCCAATGCAACTAGTCTCATTCAATTTGGATACTCAAGGAATAATTTATTATTTTTTTACCTAGAACACCTACTTGATACTGGTTAATAGGAATAGTCATATACCCTATCTTCCACAGGGTGTAAATAAAAATGTAAGATGACCCAGAATTGGAATTGTTTATCACAGATACTTTAATAATTTATATGAATATTCTGTGGATTTAAGAGTCTGAAACATTACAAAAATATTTTTATAGAGAAAATTTCGCGATGACTCAATTAAGGATGATTTCAGAACCCTATCTTACTCAGGTTGTATATCCAAAAGTATAATGCCTATGGAGCTGAAATTTGATCCCAACATACCTTGATCCATCTAATAAATATCGTCCAAGGGGTTTCTTCTGAAACATAGTATAAAAAAATTATAGTAAAAAATCCAAGGTGTCTCATATGTAGTAGTGAAACCCCAAGACCTTGAGCTATGATACCATATGTTAAGAACCAAATATCAATATAGCATAGAAAATACTCAGAATAAGCACTCAATGCCTTGAAAAAGAGAGAAATTCAGATAATAAGCCTCTTCGAGGGGGAAACCTCCTTATACACCACATAAATGTCCAAATGCAAGATGATTCCATATGAAAATGTCTCCTTGGTATATACAGGATACAAGGAGGTACAATTACAACTAATGGACCCAAGCTGACATAAATAAAATATCATTACTATTGTAATATGCCCCAATTAAGGGGTAATGTGCCACTATTTAGGGCTTAACAAAAAAACTAGTGTTGCTATATAGGATTTGAATTGGTGACTCATGACATAGTATGGTTTATTCAAATTTTCTCACTATGCTTCCTCTTTGAGTTGTGCTTGTTTAACAACAAATTTTGGCACCCAATGTTTTGGGTTAATCTCTTGCATGCACACAAACGAAGTTGTGTGTGCCCACCCCAGTTTTTTGCATGCCTAAGCTAATGCACAGAGAATGACAAGAAGTGTGTGTTGAACCGAGTTTTGATATTGCATGCCAAGCCTGAAGTCTACCAAGTGTGAACCTTGGTATACCTTGACCCTTTTTTACCAAAGAGGGGTGGTGGAAGCATATTTCAGGATTTTGAAGAAGGTATCTATGATATCAGTGTCATCACCTGGTTCATTTTGTTAGAATGCATGTAAAAACATTACCTCCGTGGATTAGGTATCCCATAAGAAATCATCCATACCAACCTATATATCATTTCCTTCATTCCCAACATGTGAAGAACTAGTTTTATTATAGAGGTTTTGAATTGGTGACTCGAGACATAGTGGGATTGAATAGGTGGTTGATTCAAATTTTCTCAATATGCTTCCTCTCTGAGTTGTGCTTGTTTAATGAAAAATGTTGGCACCCAAATTTTTAGGTTAATCTCATGCATGCACATAAACTAAGTGTTGTGTTCCCATCCCATTTTTTGCATGCTTAAGTTAATGCGCGAAGAATGATAAAAATTTCACGGCGAATGGAATTTTTATATTGCACGCCAAGCTTGAAGTCTACCAAGTGTGAACTAGTGATGCAGGAGCATTGTTAGCAAAGTGAGAGTGGAGGACAACTCAACACCCCAGCACGCATTTTGAAGAGTTTTTGAATTTGAAAAAGAACATGTCACAAAATATTTTGAAAAGATTGTAAACAATGAACATTTAAATTCTTAGAGGTTGAACCATCGCATGAAGATCAATGGGGAATGCATTTCCTTTAATGTAGTAGATTGAAATACAGATTTGAAGCAATTTCTTGTATTTGTTTGTCTCAAACATTTATTGTAATAAGCCTTAGTTGTTGGTAGATTTTAATTTGATAGGATAGCGCTAAGGTAGTCGGAGGGGAAAGCTCAAGGAGCTCTTTTGTATAAATAATTGTATTGTTTCCCAAAAGAAGTTGTTGAAGAAGTTGTATTTGCAAAGTTATTATTATAGCTGTTGATAGTTGTTGAAGGTTATTTTTGTTGAACTATTTGTTGTTGTAGAGACTATTGAAGCTTATCGAGTGTATGATCCCATGTACATTTCACTTGAATGAATATAACAGAGGAGTGTTGATTCCAAATGTCTGGTGTTACTTTTGTTGTACCTATCTAAATGAATGATAGGTTTTTGTTTACTTATGTTCTCTCTTATTACTCTTTCTTATGTTTATGAATTCATTTACATGGATGTATGTATGACTATGTGAGGGTTTAAATAAGTTTCAAGTGTTTCTCTTCACGAGCTTATGCAAGTAGTGCATATTATCTGCAAGGAGTGCATTGATAGAGTTTGGTTCGACTCAAAATATTAGGAGAGATAACATGGAGCTTTGTATGAAAGGTGTGTGTCAACAGAGTCCTTTTGACTCAGAATCACATGAGGAATAACTCGAATTTTACTTGCAGGGGATGTTAAATAATTGTTGCAAGGTGTGCATAGTCGCTCACAAAGAATTTGAGTCATGGAAGAAGACATGTTGCAAGGTGTGCACAGAGTCAAAGTTAGACTAAGGAGGAACAAGCTCAAAAGAGATAGCGATAAGAATTATTCAATAGGGAAAAAACCCTTAAGATTCTCCAAGTTAACGAGCATGATCCATTCATAGGAAGCAAGATCACTCCAGACCGTTAGATATGGGAAGATTCACACAGAGGTTAGCCTTGGAGTCCTTCGACACTATGAGTGTTCATAGGTTTGAAGGTGTTGCGAAAGTGAGATTGTTGAAGACCTGAAGCTGGGAAGTGAATCTACATCGTCTCTATCGAGGAGGATGCGTGGAAAACGATCGGAGAATTCGTGGGAAAGAGATTCAGAATATTTGCGTGGAGCAAAGTGAAAAATTAGAGAAGTTGCGAAGGACGAAGTAGATCTGGACCGTTAGATCTAGAAGAACACATGGCGGAGATCCCTGTGATTCAGAGGAAAGCACTTCGAAGAAAAACGGGTGAGGTGAAGCCAAAACCGTTGAAGCATGAAGTAGTGAAGTCTATCAAGGCCGTCGATATGGGAAGGACATGTGTCACCAGATCGAGGACTTCAGAGAAAAGAGAAAGGAGAGGGTGGATTCATTGACCAGAAGTCACCCGAAGCTCCAAAAAAGGTAAGAGGCCAAAATCCTAGCTGTCGATTTGTGTGGAAAAGTGGCGTCATATCCATCAATTCAAAGATAGAGTGATTTCGGGGAAATGAGGGGTGAAGTCCCAAAGGTATAAATTCCTGAAGTGGTGAACTCCATCGAAGTCATCTGTTGGAGAAGGATGTGTGGAGGAAGATATGCTACTTCAGAGAATTTATACTACAGGAGGAATAGAGTGAAAGGGCATTGACTGTAGGTTGCCCGAAGTGAAAAGGAAGGATAATATCAATCATGGATTAGGATGAGAACCTGGCGCTCGATCCATAACTTCGGACAGAAAGTACTTCGGAGGAAAAAGGCTTTGGAACATTCAAAACTTCTGAACGTTGAACCTCCGAAGAAAATCTCAGTCATTGGCCGTAAAAGGGGTTTGGACCATAGATCTGGTCTAGGAGAATTTGTCGATTCGGGGTTCGGGTAAAAAGGAGTAAGTGTCATTCAAAAGCATTGAAAGTCAAAGTCACCAACCTGATCTCAATCATTGGTTGTTGGAGGAGTGTGTATCGTAGATTCAGTCCAGGAGTATTTTCTCTGATTTAGAGATCGGGGAAAAATGGGTAAGTTGCTTCCAAAACTGTTGAAGCACGAACTCGCGAAGGGAGATAGCCCAAGGTCATAGCTCATGGTCGTATGAGATAGGAGTCTAGAATAGGAGCTATCATTCATATTTTTGTGTTTTCAAAGGCACCATAAAACAACTATGTGGGTAATTTGAGCCTATGGGGAGACATCAAGGGACCTGTGTGTCATTTGTTCAGGGTCTATTGGAGGCTCGAAGACTCAATCCGGATTAGTGTTTTGAAGATACTTGACTGGGAGGTCAAGTAACCCCGAGGAGAGAAGAGAGTTCTGCGTCAAGTGGTATCAGAGCCTATATATATTTTAGGTTCTGTAAGCATCAAGTGAAGGAGGTAATTGGTATCAGAAACGAAAAAAAAAAAAATGTTCTTAAGCTTTGTGTGTTTGGACAAGTTCAACACAATTCCACCTAGAATACGTGCAGAGCCACCTATAGAAAATCGAGTGGTGGAAAGAGATATAAGAGAAATTTGTGCAAGGTTAGATGTTATGGAAAAAGCACAAAGGAGAGCACCTGATGTTGGAGACATCAGTGATGCAGAAAGCGAAGAAAGAGAAGTTGAAGAAGCTGTAGCAGAGGATGTTGCGGAAGAACTCTTGTTGAAAGGTGTTGTGAAATTTGGATCTAGAGAAAATATAGACATCCCAATGTATGAAGGTAACTTAGATGTGGAAGAATTTCTTGATTGGATCCAAGCAATGGATAAGTACTTCGACTATGAAGACGTCAATGAAGAGAAGAAAGTGAAACATGTTGTCACCATATTGAAGGGACATATAGTATTGTGGTGGGATGAACTGTAGGCTAACAAAAGAAGAAAGGGAAAGAAAAATATTAAGAGATGGGATAGAATGGTACCCAAGTTGAAAGATAAATTCATACCCCAGGATTATCAGATAAATATGTTCAGGAAGTTTCAGAAGCTAAGACAGAAAGAAATGACAGTAAAAGAGTACACAGAGGGGTTCTATAAGTTGAAAATCAGGGATGGACAGAGAGAGAAAGATGATGAAAAGGTTGTCAGGTATATTTGTGGCATGAGATATGAAATCTAGGACAAAATCAGCATGATGACAGTAATGAAAGTAGAAGGCGCTTATCAGATTAATCTGAAAGAAGAAGAAAAGTTGGCTAGGAAATAAAGTCAGCGAAGCAGAGGAAGAAATCTAAACAAAGGTAAGGGAATTGTCCATGATAAGGCACAAAAGCCCAAATTTGAGACTGAAAAGAAACACAGTTAATCAAAAAAAGGAGGAAGTTCCCGAGGTAGACAATATGGTGGTAGAAATGATTTTCCTCGAGGAAGAGGAAGAGGCAAAGGAGGAGAAGTGAAGTGTTCTTCCTATGGAAAAGAATGACACATATCTTGGGAATGCCCCAAGAGAACGAAATAAGGAGGAGGATAAGCTCACATTTCGAAAGCGCAAAAGTGGAATCTTGAGGTAGAAGGCACAGAAGATGGGAAATCCTTGATGATGAGGAAAGTTCTCTCGAATCCACAACAAGAAGTGGAAAAACCAATGCAGAGGAACAGTTAGAACTTCTTGTAAGACAAAAGACAGAGTATGAAAGGTGATAAATGATAGTGGGAACACTCATAAATTAGTATTCATAGATATGGTGGAGAAATTGGAGCTGGAGACAAATGCACATCCAAGTCTATATAGAGTCTCATGGTTGCAAAAAGGTCACCAGGTAATGGTAACTATACAATTCCTAGTTGAATTTAATATACGAGGATATAAAGATGAAATTTTGTGTGATGTGATTCCCATGGATATATGTCATGTTTTGTTGGGGAGACCATGGCAGTATGATAGGAATTTCATTCATGATGGGAGAAAAAATACTTATACCTTGGAGAAGAATGGTAGGACACACATGCTACTACCAATAGAGGATAAGAAGGTGAAAGAAGAATCCAACACAAGTATACTTCTCATGAGTGGGAAGGATCTCCTGAGTGAAGTTAAGAAATAATAGGAGATTCAGTTTGTTATGGTGAGGAAACCAAGAGTTATCCTTACAAGTACTTCTATGGATGATCTGTCTGAAGAAATTCAGGAGTTGTTAGAGAATTTTGCTGACATAGTAGTGGATGAGTTACCTAGCTCAGTTCCACCTATCAGGAGTATCAACCATCACACTGATCTAATACTAGGAGAAATTATTTTGAACAAAGAAACATACAAATTGAAACCTCAAGAGAATGAGGAGGTAAAGAAACAAGTCCAATATTTGATGGATAATGGATTGGTTAGAGAAAGCTTGAGTCCATGCATAGTACCAACTGTGTTGAGTCCAAAGAAATATGGAGAATCGAGAATGCGTATAGACTCAAGAGACATAAAAAAAATCACCATCAGGTATAGATTTCCTTTTCCAAGGATGGATGACTTAATGTATTGTTTGAGCAGAGAAAGCTATTTCTCAAAGATAGACTTGAAAAGTGGATATCACCAGATGAGGATGAGAGAAGGTGATGAGTGGAAAACAACCTTCAATACAAATGAGGGGTTGAATGAGTGGCTTGTTATGCCATTTGGCTTAACAAATGCCCCAAGTACTTTTATGAGGTTGATGAATGAAGTATTAAAGGATTTTATTGGTAAGTGTTTGATTGTATATCTAGATGATATACTGGTCTTTAGTAAGACTAAATAAGAGAATTTGAGGCACTTAACATTGGTAATGAGAAGATTCAGAAGGAGAAGCTAATGATAAATCTGAAGAAATCCTCTTTTATGAAAGAAAAACTCATTTATTTGGGTTTTGTAATATCTTCAAATGAGTTGAAGATGGATCCAAAGAAGGTGAAATCAATCAAAAAATGGTCATCTCCAAGGAGTGTGTTCGAGGTGAGAAGCTTCCATGGATTAGCAAGTTTCTATCGGAAGTTCAATAGAAATTTCAGTGGAATTTGTACACCGATGCTAGATACGGTGAAGAAGAGACACAAGTTTGTCAATTGGATAGAAGAAGCTAAGAAAGGATTTAGGATATTAAAGGAGAAGATAACAGAACAACCGATTCTTGTCTTTCCATATTTTGGGAATACATTTCAAGTCCAATGCGATGCTAGTGGAGTTGCAATTGGAGCAGTCTTAAGCCAAGATAATAGGCATGTTGCATATTTCAGTGAGAAGTTGAATGATACCAAGAGGAAGTAATCCACATATGATAAAGAGTTTTATGCAGTAATTCAAGCCTTAAATAAATGTAGGCACTACCTTGTTCCAAAAGAATTTGTTTTGTATAGCGATAATTTGTATTTACAATTTATAAACAGACAGGAGAAGTTAAATCAAAGACATGCTAAGTGGATAAAATTTATGCAAAATTTCACTTTTGTCATTAAAAGTATTTCTAGAAATGCTAACAAAGTCGTTGATGCATTGAGCAACAGATGTCTAATTCTATAGGAATTTCAAGTGAAAACTTTAGGGTTTGAACACCTTAAGTAAATGTATTGTGATGATCCATATTTTAAAGAGACATATGAAGCATGTGCAAATCCTGTGATTAGAGACAGAAGTTAGTGGAAAGAGTTTTTGATTCAAGATGGATTGTTGTTTAAAGGTAGCCATTTGTGCATATCGAAATGCTCGATGAGGGATAATCTGCTAAAAGAAAAACATAGTGGAGGTCTAGACGAACATTTCGGCCATGAAAAGACATTTGCACAGTTAAACAATTCATACTATTGTCTAGGTATGAGAGCAGAAGTGAAGAAATTTGTGAACAAATGTAAAATTTTCCACCATGCAAAAGGAAAGAGATAGAACAATGGGTTGTTTCAGACATTGCCTATTCCAGATAGTCCTTGGGATGAAATAAACATGGATTTTGTGTTGGGATTGCCAAGAACATAAAAGGGAAGTGATTCCATTTTTGTGATAGTTGATAGATTCTCAAAGATGGCATACTTTATTCCATGTCAGAAAACCATTGATGCAACACACATTAAAAATATGTTTTTCAAGGAATTTGTGAGACTTCATGGGTTACCCAGGAGTATTGTTTCAGATAGGGACACCAAATTTGTTGTTCATTTCTAGAGGATGTTTTGGAAGAAACTGGGAACATAACTATCCTTTAGTTATGCATATCACCCTCAAACAGATGGACAGACTGATGTGGTGAATAGGAGTTTAGGGAATTTGTTGAGGAGTTTGTTCACTAAACATAATAGCCAGTGAGATCGAATTTTGTCACAAGCAGAGTTTGCATACAATGACTCAGTAAACAGGAATACATGAAAGATTCCATTCCATAGAGTATATGGAATGAATCCAAGAGGAGTATCAAGGTTGAGAGATCTAGAGAAAAATGAATTCAGAAGCGTTGAAGAAGAAGACTTCGCTGTAGAAATTCAGAAGCTTCACAATCATATCAAAGAGCACAATTGCAGAATAGAAGAAGAGAATACAAGTGCAGGGTGTATCAATATAGAAGAGAAATTCAATTTGAAGTTGGAGATCAAGTTTTGGCACATCTCAGGAAGGAAAGGTTATCAGGGCGAACATATAACAAACTGAAGATGAAGAAGATAGGACCCTGCAAGATCCTAAGAAAATTTGATGCTAATGATTATGAGATAGAGCTTCCAGAGGGTGTGGGTATATCACCCATATTCAACATTTCATACATGTGTAATTATAGGGAAGATGACACAAGAGGATCAGAAGATCAGAAAGAAATCTAGTGGGAGAAACACATGCTTGTAGCAGAAAATCCATAGATGGAGAAGATCATATATCAGAGAACTGGTAAGAAGACCAAAAGGAAAACTTATTTTGAATATTTGGTCAAGTGGAAAGGACACCCATTAGAATATGCCAATTGGGTAAATGAATAAGATATCCTGAAGCATGGAAAGTCAGTGTAGCAGCTCATGGAAAAGAGTGAATGAATTTTTTCCCAGAGGATTATGATGCAGGAGCATCGTCAGCAAGCGCGAGTGGAGGAAAACTCAACACCCCAACACGCATTTTGAAGAGTTTTTGAATTTGAAAAAGAACATGTCACAAAATATTTTAAAAAGATTGTAATCATTGAACATCTTAAATGTTTAGAGGCTTAACCATCGCATGAAGATTTGTGGGTAATTTATTTCCTTTAATGTAGTAGACTGTAGTATAGATTCGATGCATTTTCTCTTATCTGTCTATCTCAAAAATTTATTGTAATAAGCCTTAGTTTTTGGTATCTTTTAATTTGATAGGATAGTGCTAAGGTATTCGAAGGGGAAATCTCAAGGAGCTCTTTTGTATAAATAATTGTATTGTTGCCCAGAAGAGGCTGTTGAAGAAGTATTTGTGAATTTATTTATTTTGAAGAAGGTATCTATGATATCAATGTCATCACCTAGTTCATTTTGTTGGAATACATGTAAAAACATTACCTCCATGGATTAGGTATCCCATAAGAAATCATCCATACCAACCTCTATATCATTTCATTCATTCCCAACATGTGAAGAACTAGTGTTACATAGAGGTTTTGAATTGGTGACTCGGAATATAGTGGGATTGAATAGATGGTTGATTCAAATTTTCTAAATATGCTTGCTCTCTGAGTTTTGCTTGTTTAACAACAAATGTTGGCACCCAAAGTTTTGGGTTAATCTCGTGCATGCACATAAATGAAGTGTTGCGTACCCATCCCAGTTTTTTGCATGCCTAAGCTAATGCGCAAAGAATGATAAGAAGAGCACGACGAATGAAGTTTTGATATTGCATGCCAAGCTTGAAGTCTACCAAGTGTGAACCGGTGATACAGGAGCATCTTCAGCAAAGAGAGAGTAGAGGACAACTCAACACCCCAATGCTCATTTTGAAGAGTTTTTGAATTTGAAAAAGAACATGTCACGAAATATTTTGAAAAGATTGTAATCAATGAACATCATAAATTCTTAGAGGTTGAACCATTGCATGAAGATCGATGGGGAATGTATTTCCTTTAATTTAGTAGATATTAGTACAGATTCGATGCATTTGCTTGTATCTGTTTATCTCAAACATTTATTGTAATAAGCCTTAGTTGTTGGTAGATTTTAACTTATAGGATAACGCTAAGGTAGTTGGAGGGGAAATCTCAATGAGATCTTTTGTATAAATAATTGTATTGTTGCCCAAAAGAGGTTGCTGAAGAAGTTATATTTGTGAATTTATTATTATAGTTGTTGATAGTTGTTGAATTACTTGTTGTTGTAGAGAATGTTGAAGATTATTGAGTGTATGAGCCCATGTACATTTCATTTGAATGAATATAACAGAGGAGTGTTGATTCCAGATGTCTGGTGTTACTTTTTTTGTACCTATATGACTGAATGGTAGGTTTTTGTTTACTTATGTTCTCTCTTATTACTCATTCTTATGTTTATGAATTCATTTACATGGTTGCATGTATGAATATATGAGGGTTTATATAAGTTTCAATTGTTCCTCTTCACGAGCTTATGTAAGGAGTGCATATGATCCACAAGGAGTGCATTGATAGAGTCTGTTTCGACTCATAAGCTTAGGAGAGATAACATGGAGCTTTGTATGCAATGTATGCGTCAACAGAGACCTTTTGACTCAGAAGCACAAGAGGAATAACTCGAAGTTTACTTGCAAAGGATTGTAAAGAACTGTTACAAGGTGTGCACAGTCGCTCACAAAGAAGTTGAGTCATGGAAGAAGACCTGTTGCAAGGTGTGCACATAATCAAAATTTGACTAAGGAGTAACAAGCGCAGAAGAGATAGCGATAAGAATTCTTCAATAGGTTGGAGTCCCTTACAGGTATGATTTTAGGGGATAAATTTCTCTCATGGGCTAATTTTCCATGTTTTTTTGAAAAATGAGATTCACTATTTTAAAAATGATTCGCACAAATTCTATAGGATAAAATTATTTTACCTTAAAAATCGCCAAAATTTTATAAAAACTATATAAAATACTTAGAAATTTGAATATTTTTACAAAACTATCGCCAAACATTTATAGTTGACATATGAAGGAATAGTAAGATTCACCAAGGTTTCTACATTTTAAAATAAATTTCCATCCTTAATATCATCCCTAGTCCCATAAGATTAACGAAGCTAGCGAGAAGGATCTGTTCGAAGGAAGTGGGATCACTCCAGACCGTTAGATCTGGGAAGAGTTGTATAGAGGTTATCCTTGGAGTCCTTCGACACTACGAATGTTAGGAGGTTTGAAGGTGTTGTGAGAGCGGGATTGTTGAAGTCCCAAAGCTAGGAAGTGAATCTATGTCATCGTTATCGAGGAGGATATGTGGCAACAAATCGAAAAGTTTGTGGGAAATAGATTCGGAAGATTTGTGTGGAGCAAAGTGAAAACTTAACAAATCCGCGAAGGACGAAGTAGATATGGACCATTAGATCCAGAAGAACACGTGGCGGAGATCCGCGTGATTCAGAGGAAATCACTTCGAAGAAAAATGGGTGAGGTGAAGCCAAAACCACTGAAGTACGAAGTAGCGAAGTCCATCAAGGTCGTCGATATGGGAAGGACACACGTCACCAACTCAAGGAATTCTAAGAAAAGAGAAAGGAGAGGGTGGATTCATTGACCAAAAGTCACCCGAAGCTCCAAAAAAGGTAGGAGGCCAAAATCCTAGCCTTCGATTTCTATGGACACATGGTGTCATCTCCATCACTTCGGAGATAGAGTGCTTCAGGGGAAAATGAGGGGTGAGGTCCTGAAGGTATAAAGTCCTCAAGTGGTGAACTCCATTGGAGTCGTCCATTGGAGAAGGACACGTGGTGAAATATATTCCACTTCGGAGTATTTATACTCTGGGAGGAACATAGTGAAAGGGTGTTGACTGTAGGTCACCCGAAGTGAAAACAAAGAATAATCTCAGTTGTGGATTAGGACTAGCACATGGTGCTTGATCCACAACTTCGTGTAGAAATTACTTTGGAGGAAAAATTATTTGGAACATTTGAAAATTTTGAACACCGAAGATCCAAAGAAAATCTCAGTCATTGGCTGTAAAAGGGGCGTGGACCGTAGATCTAGTCCAGGAGAGTTCGTCAGTTTGGGGTTCTGGTAAAAAGGATTAAGCTGCATTCAAAAGCAATGAACACCGAAGTCATGAAGTGAATCTCATTCATTGGTTTTCGGAGAAGTGTGGACCATAGATCCGGTCTAAGAGTATTTTCATTGATTCGGAGATCGGGGAAAAAGGGGTAAGTTGCTTCCAAAACTTCTGAACCCCGAACTCGCAAAGGGAGTTGGCCTAAGGTCATAGCTCGTGGTTGTATGAGACAGGAGTCTAGAATAGGATATAGCAATCGTATTTTGGTGTTTCCAAAGGTGCTAAAAAATGGTTGTGCAGGTAATTTGAGCCTACGAGGCGACATCAAGGGACCTGTGTGTCATTTGTTCAGGGTCTATTGGAGGCCCAAAGAGTAGATCCATCTTAGTGTTTTGAAGATCCTTGATTGAGAGGTTGAGCATCCATGAGGAGAGAAGGGGAATCTTCTTCAACTGGATCGAGTTTTATCATTTGCGCTAGAAATCAATAAGACGCAGTGATGCTGGAATCAAGAAAGGAATCGTCAGGAAATATTCTCAAATGATTACTTCTAGTATCACAAGGGAACATGGATATGACAAAAGATGAGATGTCGAGGTAGTTAATATTTCCCTGATTCCAGAAGACTACGTGAACTGCACGTAGGTTCCATAAGAGTGCAAGGTAGTTTTTCAGTAGAGCATTTGGAGCATAGTCAAAAGAGATAGAGCTCTTGAGCATAAAAAGATATAAAATGGATCAACAACATCAGAAATAAATTTAGTCAATTAGAGGATTCACTATTTTTTTGCGGTTAGTTGTTCATTGTCCAGATCTCACTTTGATCTTTTGTAGTAGAGTAATTCTATCATGCTTTTGAATAGGGTCTGAGTCTATCATACGTCTGAGGTCTAAATGGATGTGCATAGCATAGTATGTTGTAATTATAGGGAATTATCTAAAGAGGACATGAGACTCTATTGTTGTTGAATGTAGTTTCCTTAATGTATGCACGTGCTCAATGGAATGGAAGGAGTAATAAATTTGCAACAATTATGATCTATCATTTGCCACTCATGTGTTATTTTAATATGTGTGTGTATTTTTCTACATATTGATGATAGTAAGTTGTTATTAATGGAGTGCATGAATGTTGTCTTGGATGGATCCTTGTGTATTTATTCCTTCATCCCTGTCACAAGCCTATATGGTCTCTGTGATCCTCATTGTGTCTCGAGTGAGACCTTCTTCAGCCTTGGTTGAATATTGACATGTCAATTATTTGGGGGTTTTGTTGGTCAAATCTGGACGAACCCTGGGTCTAAAATCCACATCATTAAGAAGGACACACGCAAGCATGAAACAATCCAATAAATGGCTATGTTGTCAATACTTGAAACTCTTGTATGGAATGATGAAGGAAATAAATGAGGTGTTATCCATCTTGGGAGGAAATTAAAGACTGGATAAATGCAAAGGAGCATAAGTTTTCCCTATGAGAAAATTAGGGTTTGAGAGTGAATGTGAATATATGGAAAGATAAATATCTTTATATTGATATGCATGAGACATTCTTTACTAAATTTCCCTGTTTATTGTATGAATGGTTGAGAATGAAAACTGCTACCAATTTTTTCATGTGGCCTTTAGAACCAATAGTTTGGGATCAAGGCACACTTGATAGATTGAAGGTGATGGAAAATAAATGGACTTGGGCCATTTATTTTTGGTTTTATAGAGTAAAGGAGGGATCTATTATTGAATTTTCTATGGAGTACACTAATTCTTTCAGCGAGGCATAAAGAAAATTCACAGAAGATCTGAGGAAATCAATGCCAGAAGAGATTCCAATCTGGATCAAGATGTTGTTCGTGGAGAAAGGGATAAGGAGCATGGATCCCGAAAGAATCTTTGAGTAAAATACCCTATCACTATGGGAGGGGTTGGAAAGATGGGGGGAAATTATAGAGGATATGGATCCATTGAGGAGGATCTAGAAATTGTTTAGATGAGGAGAGAAACTAGTTGGACCCATAAGAGAAGAGGAGACAGAGAGTCAAGCAATACACAAGAAGAGTTGAGCTAAGAAGGAAAGTGGAGAAGTGAAGTGGAAAAAATATAACATGGGACATGAAACAAGGGGTTAGGCCTTAAATAAAAATAAAAGATACAGGACAAGGAGGAAGTGTGGAAGAATGCACTATGCTAGAGTGGAGGATAGGCGAAGATAGACCCATGAATGTTGAAATATTGTAACTGGAAAGAGTATTCTACTTATTATTATTATTATTTCAGTCATTTATTTATAGATCAAATCCCCTTTTGTGGATTGATCATGTTGGGCATTGTAATTGACCAAATCCCCTTTTGTGGATTGGTCAAACCCTAATTGTGTTATTAAATTTAAGAAGTCGACGCCCATGCCTAATTAAAGTGGTTTTAACTGTTAGATTCATAATGAAGAAAAAAACATAAACATAATAGAAATAACTGAAGCAATCAAGAAACCATGATAAACATAGATAAATAGAATATTGGCAGAAAAGGCATACTCTATAATCATTAATGAATGAGAAAATAATAATGTACATAGACGTACATATATAATACAAATATACCATAATTGTCATGTCACTCTATAACAGTTAGGTAAACTAACGAACTATGATTAGATTTTTTAACATCCCCTCTTAATCATAAGTTCATTATTGCTTGAAAAACTACCACTACTTGACAACTAGTAATGTGTCAAGAAAATATCCAGAGGGCTTAAGATCCTCTCTGAACTCTGAAAAAAATAGCAGAAGTTGATGTCTTCTACTAAATTGGTGGTTTAAGGATCACCGCAAACTCATTTGGTGGTTTTGAGATGAACACAAACTAAATTTGGAGGTTTCGAGATGACCACAAACCGAATGTCTAGCAGAAGATGTTGTCTTCTACTAAATGGAATGGTTTTAAGTTGACCATAAACTAACAAGAGCTCAAGGCTCAAAAATCTGAAAATGTAACAAGAAGAACTTCATGTCTTCTGCTTAATTGGTCTCTGATACACCATCAAACTACATAGTGGTTCATGCCATAGCTTGACACAACATCCTCTCTATGAACAAGAGGGATACAATTGCTTGACTCAATAGGACTTACTAAATAGATGGGGAATACAACAGAAGCAACTTGGACCAAAAACTCAAGGGTGTCAGGTACAACCGATCATGCACCCAATTACAATCATATTCTGAACAGACACACAATCATATTCTGAATAGACACAAATCTATAATGCAGGATAAAGACAAGTCCTGAATGAACTACAAATCGAAGGTAGACTTTGAAACTTGAAGTTTGACATTTCTCACTAATTTCCCCCTTGTCAACTTAAAAGTGAGAAGTCTAGATAATGAGATATACCCCATTTGAAAGTGGAAAAGGGTAATCAAATTGTCTTCCAATGGAGTCGGACTTGATCTTCAACTCAAAAGACTACATCAACTGGGCCCTGATCATACCCTATATCATCCAATCCAGAAAAACATTCATGTATGTCAACTGTGGAAATATCTCCAATCAAGTACGGTTGTACTTGTGTATAAATATGTCGATAAGAATGCTCCAATAAATTGGATTCCAAACTCAAACGTCAATTCCCTAACCATTCAAAATGAATATATCTATTCTTTCTCTTATGACACCTTACCGAGAGGTGATTTGTCTTCCCACAAAATATGCATGGGTGAAGATCAAAACAGTTTGATTTATCATGGCCAAACCAGTGATAGTGTTTTCACTGTATGGGTTGTTTATCCAATCGATTAACAACATCATCATCAGCAATATCCTGTACATGTTCCTTACCAATACCCTCAAGCTCTATCTTCTTATCATCATTCAAAAAACCGTCACTCGCAAAGCAAATAGTTTTTCCATAAATAGGAATATGAAAAAAGTTGCCACCATCCTTTTCATATCCTAGTCCATATCGATTTCGTTTAAAGCGTAATTCTTCCCATGGACGAACAATTCTAATTTCTTTGCCACATTTATCCACAACTTTTTCTGACATAGGGACTTCATCCAACTCATCTTCATGTTTATGACTGTCATCACTAGTCAACTCAGCATCTTCACTATTTTCATCCTTGATTTCATTTTGTTTGTTGAAATCACATTGTTGGTGTCGAAGGATATTTAACTCATCAGATAACATTTTGTTTTGAAGTTTGAACATATCAAATTTCTTGTGCGTTACTTGTAAACAAGTAATCACTGTACTAAGAGTGCACTTGTTTATTGCAATTGTAGATTTCGTAGTTGAGTCAATCAACATGTGCAATATTGTAAATATGTCTTCGATTATTTCCATTATGCAGAATATGGAAGAGAGATGTTTATATGTTGATTCCACAAAATTTGATGTTTGTATGTTGATGCCACAAAATTCAATTTTGTATCCTGTTGTGCATGCCAAGAGCGATCGTCCATTGCATGAATGCTAAAAACTATAGGATAACCAATGACTTAGATGAACACAAAGCTCCTAATACCCCCTTATTCAATTTTGGGTGGGTTAAGGATGCAAAGAAAAATATACAATTTCATTATGAAGGATGATCCCCTATAACCCCTTTTACAAACTTTAAAAAACCCCTTATAACACCTTTACATGTTCAAGTCATAAAAACCCTTATAACTCCAATTATAATCAATGGAGAAAACTCCTCCATACAAAACCTTATAACTCCTTAAATCCACATCAAACTCTTCCTTTAAGCTCTATTGCAAAAATACTGCACCTTATAACTCCTTCAGTTTCCCTTGAAATCAATTTTTTTTTTGAATGAAATAAACTTAATGAAATCCACTTATTACTCCAAAAAATTTTAAGGGGTCTTGCAAAAATCTATAATCCTCATAAAGAAATATTTTAATATTCTTTATTAAAATATTTATAGCTTATTTGCATGCCACTTCTTCAAAAAAATTAAAAGATGATAACATAAAAACATGTGCTCCTTCAATCATATTCATGGGTTGGAGGCTCTATAACTCTCCAACATTATAACTCTCTCATAATAAACTCTCAATGCAATTATTACATGAATTCTATGGATTTTCTCCATTAATCTCGCTTCTCAGCAAATGAACCACAATATTCCATCAAAGTACTCAATCACGTCCATCTTTTAGCAGATTTTTCAGCAACTACTACAAATGCAGTGGAATCTCATATTTTCTATTTTCTCACAGTTTCCTGAAATGTTAACCATTTACACAGGAATTCATAAGTTGATTTCCGTATAAATTCAAAGGTGTTCTTTTTTTCTCAAAATATTCAAATCTACCACGTGAATCCTTCAAATTTCAATCTAAATTTTTCTTTTGCACCAACCGCTAGATTAAAAAAAAGAAGAAAAACGGAGTCAAGAAGATTATCGAAAAATATAATGTGGAATTTTATCTATTCATGCTCTCGTTTGTGCACTAAAGAAAGCTACCATTAGTCTCCCTTTGGCATTTCTTCTCAAACCTTGCTCTCATTTCACACGTATCTTCCATGTGGGAAACTCAAGTCTGTGTCATTAAATGAGGGCTCTTCAGCATACAAAATCTTAAATATTTTACGGCTCTTACGTTCGATCCTCCTTGCAGAATAGACATTGTCGACTCTCTTCCTCTCAGAATGCTCAGGCCACACAACCTCCACTGCAACTCAACTCCATGGAAAAACTACCATGGATTTACTAGAAACTAAACACTATAATGCTAGGATCATATGGTAAACTACTAGGCTCATAAGATCAATATCATGCTCTGATACCACTGTTAGATTCATAATGAAGACAACAATAGAAACATAATGGAAATAATTGAAGCAATCAAGAAATCATGATGAACAGAGATAAATAGAATATTGGCAGAAAAGGCATACTCTATAATCATTAATAAATGAGAAAATAATAATGTATATAGACGTACATATATAATAAAAATATACCATAACTGTCATGTAACTGTATAACAATTAGGTAAACTAACGAACTATGATTAGAGTTTTTAACATTAACCACTAAGAAGAAAAGTCATCCCTACCTAGTGAAGAGACACCTTTCCAACACCTGCCAACCAGTATAAATAAAGGAAGCCAATGCCTCATTATGACACTCGCTCATTCACTCATCAAGTGTACAATTTTGGTAGTTGCAGTTGGGAGAATAAGGAAGAGAGAGGCGCATTTCTCAGTGTTGGGTATTCTCTAGTGTTTTGGCTTATTGTCTTGGTATTGTATTGGCTATCTAAGGAAGTTTTTGTTGGTTTTTCTCGCCCGTCAGGGTTTTCCAGGATAAATCTTATGTATATTGTGATTTTGTTTCTCTCAGTGATCCTACCTATGTTATTGTTATATGGTAAATTGAAAAGAAACCTAATAATAGCTCACAAATTAACATGGTATCAGAGCTAAGCTAAAGAAAGAACCTTTCACTGGATAAGCAAAAATGTTATTGTTGTACAAGAAAATTAGGGATTTTTGTTGGAGAGGAATATCAGCCTAAAAATCATTTAGAAAAGTGCACCCTAGCCTAGGGAACTCTTTGGCACCTTGACTGCACCTTTCAATGGTCAGATACTCCAAAAATTCAAACCCTAGTTTTGACTGGTACCAGAAAACCAGAAGTACTAGAAAACCAGGAAACCAAAACTAGTACCAGAAGTACCACTCCAGATTTCTGCAAGATCAGTTTCAAGCGGTGAAATTTGGATTTTCAGAAATTTGAGTGCACCAGCTTACTCACCTCAGCTCAATGCATCTAGTCCCTGGATCAGAATTTCAAAATTTGAAGTTTGAAAAATTAGGGTTTCCTCGTAAAACCATAAGTTGCAGTTGCAGTTACAGTTTAAGAATCAGTTGGAGTACCAATTGCAGTTGCAATATCAGTTGGAGTACCAATTGCAGTTGCAATATTAGTTGAAGTATCAACTGTAGTACCAGTTGCAATACCATTTGCAGACACCCTTGAAGTTTTAAAAGGGTTCGTAATTATTACCGCTTCTACCAGATGGTGCCACTACCTACAAATGTTATCAGAGGTATGTACTCACATATGTTTAAACTATTAAGATGTAAAGGGTATTTGAAGGAGAAGGGATCTCTTGCCATAGATCTAGAAGGATCTCAAAATCCAACATATTTAGAGGAATATTGCATCCCAGTTTTGATTATTCTGATATGCATCTATTTTTTATGACATTGTTTTGATATAGGTTGCATGTTGAAGCTATGACCATCATACTAAACTTTGGTCAAAATTAAAGTCAATGGATTATATGGATTAAAGTTGAGATCATAGAGTTTATTCTCTAACCCAAGTTTTTGTCAAGATATTATATTGTCTTAGTATAGAAGAAAGGTTGAAGAAATCACTTTTCATCTTGAGTGAAGGAGATTTGGAAGAAACGCAACAAACTCATTCTTGAGGATAAGACTCCAGGTTCTAGGTTTGATTAATTAAGTTGATAAGATTCAAAGTTGCACATGACAAAGTTGATAACTACCCCATTACAAGTAAACACTATAGTTGAGGTAGCAGTCTTTGAAAAGTATTATGCTTGGTAGCATGTGAGCATATTCAGATAAATGCTTAATGTAATCATTTACAAGATACATCTAACATCTCATATAGGAGAAACTTCTTGTGTTGGTTCTAGGTTACCATGGATAAATGTTTGATCACAACACTAGAAGAGTGTTGATCTCATTTTGTATTGTATTTCTTACTTTTAATCTTTGTTTCAGACAGGTCACAAGTGATATATATAAATGAGCTATTGTGACGATTATTCGTGCTATGGTTTTATTGCTATTGTAAAAAAAAAAAAGGTACTATTATTTCCTGTTGTTTCATTGACCTTGGTTTAGGTTACAGGTGATAACCCTAAGGAAATTATAGTGAAGGTTACAAAAGACAAAAGATTACATGAGACATGAATAAGACTATGTACATGAACATATACATTCATATACCAAAGAAGATGAAGAAGAAACTATCTTTTGAGATCCATATTATCTCATATGGAGATTGATTGTAAGGAGAAGAAGGCTCCAAAGATGACCAAACATTAGAAATCACAGAAGAATTAGTCAAAGGATAATGAAGCCATCTTGACGAGAAGAAAATCTTGTTTGAATTCTGAATCAACCTTTCATATTTATACTTGGTATTCAACACCAAGTATACCCTGTGTTATCCACAATTTTGGTCACTGTGATGATGTCATGGTGATGTCATGATGATAGCAAATCAAACTCCTCATTAAAGAACTCCTTCTTGAAAAGAGTTGCTCTTATCTATTTCCAGAAATCATGTTTTGAAGATAGTTCACAGGCTGCTTATATACTCTCCTGCGAGAATGATACATTCCCGCATGCTGCATTCATCTAGGGTGCGAATTTCTCGCACTGTAAACATTGCCAGGGTGCGGACATCTTTTTACAAAGGGAAAATTTAAGATTCTCGAACCTTCTAGAAGGGAATATTCTAGAAGATTGAGTTGGTATTCGAATGGTTGTTCAGAAGATGGCATTCCAGATTTATTGGGATCATTCTTATCCTAGAAACTAACCAATTCTCTCTTATAAATTGATGAGAATACTCATGGAAAGGGTTAACAAGAAGTTGGCAAGATCAAGAGGTCTATTGGAGAATTGATACATGATTGTATGGAGAAGTGATGCTACAGTAGATAAAGACAACAGCAAGGTCATCATAAGTAGTTGATTTTCTTCATGCATGAGCAAGTGTGATCTCAGAAACGATCAGATGAAGAGACATCTCCTAGGATTGGGATACAAATTCCATGAGAATACTAGATCATAGCTTCAGAAACTACTAGGAGATATGAAATCTCCTGGAAGATTCCCTTCTTTCACTAACAGACAAGGAATACAGTCAGAAAGACTAGGATATGGATTCTTCCATGAGATTAGAAGAGAAGTCAGTATTGAATTCCAAGATTGATCTATATATATCAAGCATGTTGCATATGTACAAAGCCTTATGTGTGTCCAGAGGATTATCCCATCAAGAGGGAGAATACTATGACGAGACACTTACTCCAATAATTGAATAAATAGTTCCAATATTCATGAAGGAAACCAAAACAACCATGATCCATATATAGTATGAGATGCAAGGGGAGAAATACCCATATTTAAAATTGAGTAGCAATTTCTGCAATACATTAGTTGGGTCATGGATACATGACTACAATAAAAGATAGAGTTACCTCCATGAAATAAGAAGAGCTAACTTCAATATCAATTATTGAGCCACTCTCAGTTTCAGATGAAGTTGTTGTCATGATGAAGTAGAGGAGTTACTTTCATATTTCAATAGTCATAATGAGAATGGAGAAACCATTCTCAACTTCAGAGCAAATGCAGGTCCAGGGTCCCAATTCTAGAAGGAACAGTTATAGAAAGAGGAGAGGACATACTCTCAGGAAGTGAGATAGATAGTGCTTTGCAGAGAGCACATAGAGCTAGCACATGATTGTGCAGATTGAGCTGCAACTGATAAATTGTACCTGGTTGGTACAACAGAGAGCACATAGAGCTAGCACATGATTGTGCAGATTGAGTTGCAACTGAGCAATTGTACCAGGTTGGTACAAAGTGATGTGAAAATTTGATTTGAAGTTGAATATAGAAAGACTCATGTCTGCAAGATGAAGAAAGCTCCTAGAGATTGGTATGGCAGAACTGATAGATTCTTGACGAGCTTGGGCTTTACCAAGAGTAAAATTGATTCTAACCTTTACTTCAAGGTTATGAATGACGAGCCAGTTATATTGCTGCTACTATATGTAGATGATGTATTCTTTACAGGAAGAAGAAAATCTCATCACAGATTGCAGAAGAAGATCGCTACAAGGTTTTATGAAAGACCTAATGCATTATTTCTAAGGTCTTGAATTTTGACAGAGCCCGGAGAAGATCTTCCTTAACCAAGGGAAGCATGCAGTATAAATACTAAAGAGGTTTGATATGTTGGAGTGTAAATCCATGAACACACCCATGGAAAAAAAGTTGAAGCTCTTGGTAGATACCTCGTCAGAATTGGTTGATGATACTATGTACAGAAAGATTATTATTGGTTTGTTGATGTATCTAACGAATACTAGACCAGATATATGTTTTGTTTTGAACACCTTTGAGATGGTATCTGGTAGAACCCAGACATGTTCACCTTGATGATGCAAAACATGTGATGAGATACCTTAAGGATACCTTAAGGATACTAGAGATAATGACTTCATATTGTATGGATATACTGATTCAGATTGAGATGGAAGTGTTTCTAATAGAAAGAGAACTTCAAGATGTTATTTTATTCTAGGTTCAGCCATGACTTCATGGTAGAGTAGGAAGCAATCCAGTATTGCTCCCAGCATGGCAGAAGATAAATATATTGCAACATGTTCCGCCATTGGTGAAGCCATATGGTTTCAGATGTTATTGACAGATCTATTTGATCTAAAGATGGAATCCACCATGATCCTATGTGATAACCATAGTTGTATAAATATTATGTATTCCATGATGATTTGAATCACATAGAGATTTGTTATCACTTCATTTGTGATATGGTGCAGAGAGGAGCCATACAACTCCATTATGTTGGCACAAATGAACAATTTGTTGATGTGTTGACCAAGACTCTGTCTCGTGTAAATTTTAAGCACTTTCGAGACAAGCTTGGTGTAGTCTGAAAGTACCTCCCTCAAAATGGGGAGTAGTGTTGTGATGCCAGCCTAGTGCTGAAGATTTCCAGCTTCGTGATGATGTTGTTGTGTTGTCAGCCTAGTGCTGAATATTTCCATATTCATGTCGATCTTGTTGTGATTCCAGACTAGTGTTGAATATTTCCAGCTTTGTGATGATGTTGTTGTGATGCCATCCTAGTATTGAATATTTTCAGCTTCGTGTTGATGTTGTTGAGATGTCAGCCTTGTGCTGAATATTTCCAGCTTTGTGATGATGTTGTTGAGATGTCATCTTCGTGCTGAATATTTCCAGATTCGTGTTGATGTTGTTGTGATGCCAACCTCATGCTGAATATTTCCAACTTCGTGTTGATGTTGTTGGGATGCCAGCTTCGTGCTGAATATTTCTATCTTTGTGTTGATGTTGTTGAGATTCTAGCTTCGTGCTGAAGATTTTCAGCCTAGTTTTGATGTTGATGATGCTCCAACCTTTTTGTTGTGATGTTGTTGTTTTTGTTGTTGATGTTGTATCAACCTTGTGTTGTTATCGATGATGATGATGTATTAGTGTTATACTAATTGATGTTGATGCATATGATGATGATTCCACATCAACTTCTTGCTGAAGATGATGATGATGATGATTCCACTTCAACTTCTCGCTAAAGATGTTGATGATATTTCTTTAGCCTCATACTAAAGAAGAAAATGATGGTACTTTAGCCTCACGCTAAATATGATGATGATGTTACTCGAGCCTCATGTTGATGAGGATGATGATGCTACTCCAGCTCCATGTTCTGAACAATGATGGTGAGAAAAACTTCCAATGATTTATAGATATGCCAGTCAGTGTTCCAGATGTTGTTTATGTTGTTTCCCTCACTCTTTCCCGATGATGTTGTAGAATACCCTTCTTGTTAAGGGGGAGTGTTGAAATATTATAACTACAAAGAGTATTCTACTTATTATTATTATTATTTGAGTCATTTATTTATATATCAAATCCCCTTTTGTGGATTGATCATGTTGGGCATTGTAATTGACCAAATCCCCTTTTGTGGATTTGTCAAACCCTAATTGTATTATGAAAATTAAGAAGTATGCCCCATGCCTAATTAAAGTGGTTTTAACCACTAAGAAGACAAGTTGACCCTGCCTAGTGAAGAGACACCTTTCCATCACCAGCCAGCCAGTATAAATAAAGGAATCCAGTGCCTCATTATGACACTCACTCATTCACTCATCAAGTGAACAAGTTTGGTAGCTGCAATTGGGAGAAGAATGAACAGAGAGGCACATTGCTCAGTGTTGGATATGCTCTAGTGTTTTGGCTTATTGTCTTGGCATTGTATTGGCTATCTATATTACGGAAGTTTTTGTTGGGTTTTCTCCCCAATGAGGGTTTCTCAGGATAAATATTTTGTATCTTTTGATTGTGTTTCTCTCAGTGATCCTACCTATGCTATTCTTATCTAGTAAATTGAAAAGAAACCTAATAATAGCTCAAAACTTAACAGCGAAGAGGTGCAATGTCAAGAGTAGGGTATCTAGTGGGGATACCAGTAGTAGTAGTAGTTCCAGGGTCCCAAGTGATCAATTTTGAACCCCTTGGTTGTTGTGGAGTGTCGCAAAATCGAAATAATATGAGGCACATAGCAGAGGCATGGGAGAAAGGAAGGAATACAGAGGATTCCCTAGTGGTGGGGGAGAAGAGTTGGTGATTGTAGATGGTATTGCATAGCTATAGGTATGGAACTCTCTAGGTCCCCTCACAAGAAATTTCAAAAGGAGATGGACTTACCCCCCCTTTGAACCACCCTCCTTGCATGTTTGAAATAAAGAAGAAACAACAACATATAGTGAAGCGACTGGAGGAGATTAAAGAGTAGCAGAAGAAATAGGATAATAAATGAGTGGATAAAAAGGCAAAGTCGATGCTATTTCACCCAGGAGAGTATTAGTGGTGAGGATTTTGACACCCAATATTCATATCAGAGGAGTCGATTTGAGAGTGACGATGGAGAATTAGGATAGCACCTTGTGTTAAGTACATAAATCACATAGATAGAACAATATATTTTCCATGTAATAAAGGTCGAAATTAGTTAACAATTCCTAAAAATATTTTTTGTAAGAAAGGACGACATTATTTATTAAGGCCTATTTAAAAAATGTGAACAAGTTAATGTAAGAATACCTAACAAAAGATTTTACTTATAGCAAGATCTTCCTCTAGAATGTTCTTTAGAAGATAGAATTAGTATAAATAAGAGTAGGATGCATGAGAAATATTTTCTTGAGAATTATTGTAATATAGTTCTAATCTTTTGGAGGTTTCCCCCTCGAAGAGGCAAGTGAACATTGATTTCTTTGAATAAAGGTATTATTTATGGTATTTCACTTCTCAATATTTTGTTATTCCACTGATATTTGTTGAATATTCTTGTTTCTACATATTATATTAGATCGAGTAGATTACAGGTGGTATAAAAGGAATTTATTTGGAAGTAATTGTGGGTAACATTTGTTTCCAAGGTAGATATTGTACTTTCAACATCTTTAAAGAACAAATATCTATCATTCATTAGGTAAAATTGTGGTGGGGAAAAATACACACAGGTGGTACAGATGGTTTCACAGGGTTTACTGGAAACCAAAGTTACTGACCCTGTTGGAAACCTCTGTAACCCCTATTCGTACCCCTCTATTAGTACTACATCAAACAGAATTTGTACATGACCATCACACCCATGTATTTGAAGGTATATAGTGAGTCCCATAGGTCTCGTGAAACTAGCCATAGGTCAATCGATTAGTCCCTTGACTGTTATAGCGCCATTGCGAACAACACTTGGGAAGATAATTTATAGTACTTGGGTAATCGAGTACTACGACTAAGGGTACATTCGAGCCTCCTTAATTGTGCCCTGAGATATTGGGCTGAGTATTATTGTTCGACCCTGCACATATATCAAAGAGCTATATCATAGGGAAAACTCTTTTCAATAGGCACCTTGTAAACCTTAACTCAAAGGGAACATACCAAACAAGGAACAAAAATGATATTTCGATCCTGCAACCTTTCCTCCTACATTCTAGTTGCAAAATTACTACACATTTTTTCATGCTAATAATTTGGGCATTTTGACACTACAATATTACTCATGTCATCATCCTGGGTCATCATTCTTGGTCATTAAGTATAGTAAAGTCATTATCCTAGTGGATAGTGGAAGCACTCATAATTTCATTCATCACTTCCTTTCTCAAGAAGTCAATTGGTAGATCCGTGTTGTCAACAATTTTCAAATCATGATAGCTAATTGTAGTTCCATGAAATGTGGGGGGTGTTGTGAAAATGTGTTCCTACAAATTGGTCAGTATAACCTGAAATCTCACACGTTTTCTATTGACATGGTTGGTTATGATATTGTTCTTGGTGTTGAATGGTCACACACTCTTGGACCTATAACCATGGATTTTAAGGATTTAACCATGCAATTCCAACCAAAATAAAAACAATATAAATTCAAAGGCATTATAGTTGCATCTCCAAAGATCATTGGTTCACACCGCATGAAAAAGTTACTCAAAAAGGGTCATTCTAGCATCATTTCCCAACTCCATTCCATTAAGGAAGTTGAGACATCCCTGGTACACCCTGACCTTCAAGCTATATTTTCCCACCATCCCACTATTTTCCAAACCCCCCAAGTCCTTCCCCCCTCTTGCATAGACCATGGTCATTCCATTCCTTTAATTCCAGGAATTGTTCCTCCCAATGTTCGCCCTTATCATCATCCCCTTTCTTAAAAAAATGAAATTGATAAAATTGTCCAAGAATTGTTAGAATCGGGTGTTATCCAACCGAGTACCAGCCCTTATTATTCTCATGTTTTCATGGTCCTCAAGAAGGAAGGATCTTGGCACATTTTTCCTGATATTCATTCCCTTAACAAACTTACAATCAAGGACAAATTTCCCATTCTCATCATAGATGACCTTCTAGATGAACTCAATGGGGCTCAATACTTTACCAAACTTTACCTTCGTTCGAGATACCACCAGACACATATGAAAGATGAATACATCCCCAAGACTGCATTTCTCACTCATGAGGGCCACTATGATTTCTTGATCATTCACTTTGGTCTCTATAATTCCCCCTACACTTTTCAAAGTCTCATGAATCATGTCTTTCATCCTTTCCTTCATCACTTTTTGTTAGTTTTCTTTTATGATATTCTCATCTATAGTAAAATGCGGCCATCCCATATTAGCCATGTAGATCAATTTCTCCATCCCCTCTCCAATCACCAGTGTTTCCTCAAATAGTCTAAATGTGATTTTGGCACCTATGAAGTTGAGTACCTCGTTCATATTGTTGGCAATAATGGTGTAAGGGTGGATCCTAAGAAAATTGAAGCTATGCAGAATTGGCATCACCCTAAAACTCTTAAAATCATGTGTGGTTTCCTGATTTTAATGGGATATTATCAAAAGTTTGTTCAAAATTATGGAAAAATTGTGGCTCATCTCACAACTCTCCTTAAAAATAATTCTTTTAGTTGGAATCGAACAACTAACCAATCCTTCCAAGAGTTGAAATAAGTTGTGTGCACTACTCTTTTACTGGCCCTACCTGAATTTACCAAGACCTTTGTTCTGGAATGTGATGCATCATGGAGAGGAATCAGAGTAGTCCTCATGCAATATTGAATACCTTTGGCTTTCAAAAACAAACAGTTGTTGGACCGACATTTGGGCCAATTGATTTATGAAAAGGAAATGTTGGCTATTTTACATGTGGTGGATCTCTGGTGCCCTTATCTTTTGGGACAACGCTTCCAAATTAAAAAAGATCATCAAAGCCTCAAGTACTTCCTAGAATAAATAATTTCATCCTCGAAGAAAAATAAACGGGTGACCAAGTTGTTTGGATATGAATATGATATTTTTTACAAGGGAAAAAAAATGTGGTGGATGATGGTCTTTCCAGGAAATATGAAGAACAAACCCTCTTTTCCATATCATTCATTTTTGGTTTACCTTTGAGTCAGTTCAGAGGTCTAGAGGTCTAACTAACCTTATATTACCCACTATAAAATTCTAATTATAGAAACCTATTACTACACTTATCACTAATTAAGCTATATATACCCTAAATGACACTATATATACTAATACTCAATTTTACCTTTCCAACCCTAGATTATCTTATACACTACTAATTACACTTCCTAATCACTTAAGACCTAAATTATAAATCAAACCTACCACCTAAATTATAAATCAAACCTACCACATAGTTTCCTAAGCCAATTGAAAAATTCTAAACCCTTAGTTTATATATATATATATAACATTATCAAACCTAAAAATGATATACAAAAAACATAACAAATACACAATCTTACACTATTATATCCTATAGAAACCCTAGATTTATTATAATCACTTCTAAACTAATTCATAAATTAAACATAACACCTAGACCTAATAATAATACAAAATCAATATTAAAACATAAATTAACCCTATTTATAAAATTTATAAAAACCCTTAGCTTATATATATATAATATTTCATTTTACACTACTATATCCTATAGAAACCCTAGTTTTATTATAATCACTTAAAACCTAATTCTTAAACCAAACATAATACCTAAACATAATTCCACCCTATTATATCATATTAAACTCATTTAAGAAACCCTAGTACTATTAATAATCAATTAAAATCAATCTAATTCTAACCCTAGACCTTTATATTTATAACTCAACACTAATAAATTCCCTTAAAACCCTATACTTATGTACAATATTATCAAAAAAACTAGAATTATGAAATATTATTAATTATTATTAATTATCATCATTTTATTAATTCTAAATTGATTTTAATTTTGACTTAGTTCTAAAAATAGGGTGTTACAGATAGCCGACCTAATCATAATCTCAAACTGTCCCACATCTACTATTAATTAACCAAGATCTGCAAGCTTTGAAATTGATGATTAGTCCTGATGATGAATCCTGATTCAGATTCGAAACGTCGATGACAAAAATGACACCAACTATGGATTATCCAGCAAATAACTTCGAAACTCCTCACCACAGAAATCTGAAAACAGTAATCTCATTCATTGTCACCGAATGTCTTCAAGTTGTTCAACATGAATGGTTCCAAGACCACATAATTTCTATCCTAATCCAAAAACTTCAATAGGATCCCGAAGATGCTCCAGGGTACTCTTGGGACAATGAATAGTTTCGCATAAAGGTCGCTTGTATTTAAGAAAACATTTGGCCCTTAAATCCAAGGTGTTATCTAAGTTTCATGCTTCACATATAGAGGGCCATTCAAGTATTACCAAAACTTATAAATGGTTCAAACAATATTTCCCCTGGGACGGTATGAAACAGGACATCCTCACCTTTGTGGATGAATGTGATACATGTCAACGCAATAAGGGTGAGACTATCAAACCTCTTGGTACACTCCAACCACTTCTCATTCCACCTACTATTTGGACAAATATTTCTATGGATTTCATTGTTGGCTTACCTGAATCAGAAAATAATTCATTCATCATGGTGGTAGTGGATCATATTTCCAAATATGTTCATTTATGTGCTCTTCAACACCCATTCACAACATCCACAATGGATCAATTTTTTTTATGGATAATCTATTCAAAGTCCATGGAATGCCTCATTCTATTGTTTCTGATTGTGATCCCACTTTTACCAACAGTTTCTGGAAAGAATTATTTAGGCTCTAGGGAAATAATTAATTGCATCTCAGTACAACCTATCATCCCAAGACTGATGGAAAAATGGAAGTGGTCAACAAGTGTTTGGAAACTTATTTGAGGTGTTTTGTGTCTGAAAGACAACATCAGTGGGTTCAATGGCTACCACTAGATGAATGATGTTACAACACCTCTTACCATATTTCCACTCACATGATGCCTTTTGAAGTTGTCTACGAACAAAAGCCACCATCGGTTCTCCCATACATGATGGGTATCTCCAAGGTTCAAGAGTTTGATCGCAATCTTACTGTTTTCATGACCATTCTCCATACTCTCAAATAAAATTTGGTAATGGCTGAAAACCACATGAAGCAAGAGGAAGATCAGGGTCATTCTGAACGTCAATTTTTTGAAGTGGTGTTACACATGATTTTGGTCATCTTAGGTGATGTATTAACAATGTTTTATTCAAGCTCCCAACAAGGAATTTTTTCCTGAGAAAAATGGATCTTGTCTCCTTCCAAAAACATATTTTCAAAGTGAGTTCGCAGGCTTCATATGGCCTAGGGTGCGAGAATCCCTCATTCTTGTAGGCCACCTTCATCTAGGGTGATAACTTCTCGTAGTTTGCTCCATACACAGGGTGCAAACCTGTTTTCAAGCTTGGAAAAGAGAAGACGTCTTGAGGGTTCTAGAAGGGAATCTTCTAGAAAATGAGTTGGCATTCATATGGTTGTCATTTTACTGAATTCACAGATTTTATGGGATCATCCTCATCCATGTAACCATCTCTCCTTCTCCTATATATTGAAAGGATTCTCATGGAAAAGGTTAAGCAAGATTAATTGAAGAATTGGT